>JAPTYQ010000029.1:5080250-5095452 GCA_029814465.1 Ostorhinchus cyanosoma
GGGTGTCAAGATTCAGTGCCCCTAGGGGGTCTGGTATTATGCCCACCATAAAGAAATATCAACGTCACAACATGATATCATACTCAATTTTTGCATCAAAGAAGAGAAAACCCTACCTCAGATTATTTTAAAATTTGTTAATTTTCTGACAAAATATTATTTCTTAGTCTCTTTGTTGTAATATCAAGTTAAAAGTGTAGGTTTTAAGAGCTGCCATAGACTCAAAGTATAAAAAAAATATATTGTGTTTTGCAGAGTAAAGATAATAAAAGGCATTCTAGCACCAAAAATCCACAAACCAAAGAAAAACCTAAGATCTACTGCATTGTTTTAAAATTTCTGTCATTATCCTTAAGGTATGTAAACCACTATGACAGTCCAAAGGGAGAAATTCATGAGGAAAAGTTGAATCAGAGTAGCGAAAACCCCATTTTCCTCCACTGTAATGTAATGTAATTTATTTCCTCTCAAAATTCTAAATGCATGTGAACTAAATTTCACTTTTTCACAATAGATACGCTGTAGATAAACACTTATTTTGAATGTTAAATTTACTTTTAACTTTGGAAAATTATTTGTTATGAATATACAATATTATTACTAATGTCAATGTGACTTAATTCCGCACCTTTCCAAACCTGTACCTGTGCAGGAACCCTGTGAATATGACACCTTCAGGAACACCAGATTTTTTTTTTGTTATAAGTAAATGTATCATCATGTCTGATATGTGACACTAATAACATAAGTCACACAACACACCATGTATCTGACAAATATGTCAAAATTCATACATAAATAGGTTTGTGTTAAGTGAACACATGATAACAACAGTTTGACATGGGTTTACTCCCACCCCCTTCACTCCTAACTCCCACTGTACATTGTCTCCTCTCAAACATTCTCTTTCTCTCCATGACATCAGTGGTAACCCCGGAGACTCCCCAAGCACTAGCCGACCCAGGAAGTGAGGTTACAACTTTGGAATGTGAGAGTGAAGACAACAACTCTCTCCCCTCAACTCTTCAACACCCACCCACTGCCCACCATCCACAGCACCCTCACCCGTAGAAGCAGCGGTAGCAGCACCCTCCTCCCATCTCCCACCTCCTTCCCTTTGGCAGAACAAATAAGGCCTTCTTGTCCTCCTCTCTCATGCCCCCTTCTTCTTCCTCCATGACTGACGGCTCTATTAAGTCCATGAAAACCTGCTTGTCCAGTGAAGTCACAGTAACATAATGTAGGATATAAAGGGTGAGTGTGTGAGGGTGTGTGTGTGGGTATGGGGGGGGTCATCACAGCATCATTTCCCATAGGCATTTTCACACTCACAAATAATCCTATTTGACACACACAATGACTTGTTTCAGCTAATTTTTTTTTGTTTTTGTACACTTCACTATGAGTATGTACAAACAGAAACTCCTCAGACTTACCTGTACACACACTTTGGCCTACACAAAAGTCATAGAGGGAAGAAACAAGTGCAATTTGTCATAGCTCAGTTCCTCATTTGAGAGGTTAGTTTCCCACACACACACACACACACACACACACACGCACGCACGCACGCACACACGCACACACACACACACTCACACACACATAAAATGTAAAAGACACAATCCAGTAAAGCCATACTGAACATGTGACAACAGTGCTTTGAAAGCAGCTACAGTGCACATCAGAGTAAAGTTATTAAGTGCTTCTGGATAGGAAACATGCTTTAATGTGAGGATACACTATGTGATATGCATGTCTGTTGGACAGTAATCAATAACACGGACCCTCCATTCCATCTGAAATAAGGGTGTTGATCAAAAATCAATTTGAAGACAACTGTGTGCAGTCATATGATGATGACTTGTGATCGGACCGAAAGATTCACGATTGTTTAATACAAGGATACTTCACTTGTAGCCTGCAGACCAGAACACCAGCACACCCAGTGGCTGTTTTGTCATTCACAATGAAAATAAATGGATTCACACTGGGATTTTTGGAAAACTGTTGTACAGTTTTTGGTTGAAAATTCCAGAACATAACACAAAGTGTAGACCCAATCACAACTTTTGTAATTAAATGCCGTTGAAGTTACAGTACATGCAGTAAATTATCTGATTTCTCTTACAAATTGGCCATATGCCAGTCCTTGTTCTTCATTTAAAGGTTCAAGTATGTAATGTTTTTGGCTTAGCTTGCATTTACGTGTAGAGGAGCTGAAGACAGACATTTGGTGCTTTTCAATAGATGTATTTTATGCATATTTAGAACTTTTCAAAAATGTTTATGGAAGTAAAAAACACTTAAAGTGAAAATTTCAATAATCTAACTTCTTTAAAATTAGTTTTGATATAGCCAACTTTTAAAAGGTGCAGGAGTAAAAATCAGGGTGGAAAAAACAACAGAATCTGAAAATACACACCTTCTTATGCAGCTCTGTCCTCTTGATCCAAATCAAAAGGCCAAATATAAAACCCAATCTCCTGAAACTGTTTCATGCTGCAAAATTTAAAGTATTTTCCAAACTTCTGTGTTAATCCATGTAGTAGAGAATTGTATCTGAACAGTGATTACCTGCCTGAGTGACAACAATTTTTGTCACTCCAGCCGAGTCCATAAAAGAAGGTCAAATTCTGGTTTTCTCTCAGAAAAATCTGGCTCAGCCTATTATTTTATTATGGAAGGAAAAGCTCTCCAGGTTATCTGTACTTGTTTGAACTAATCATAATTGGGCTTTTTCTTTATTCATTTTTCCAGATAAATATAGTTTATCACTGGCAATGCAAGTTGAGCATCCCTGCTCTAATCTTTACAGTAAGCTAACAGAAATAAGGTAACAGCTCTTAGGTATTAGGTGTAAGGTAACAGCTTCAGGTAAACTATATGTGATTAACTGTGTGTGGTGTTTTATTACTGGTGATCCGACATTTACATAAAATACTGATGTTTTACAGCAGTTTTAGCTTATTGCACATCCATGATTAATAAATGTATTGATATTTACTGGCAGATTGACAGGCTGATTATTGACCTCAGTGCTGTGTCTCCACCTCCACCACAGTCCAGTCTCCGGGTGGGGAGCTGCCCCGGCTGTCTGGGGAGTAACTACTGACAGAGGTGACTGTTGCAGCAGGAGGGCTGAACTGGGGCAGCATGTTGGGCCACATGCTGCTTTCCAAGGGACTCAGGGTGCCCCCTGTACCCACAGGGAGGAGGAGCAGAGGCGGGCAGCCTCCGTCTCCCGACAGCATTAAGGTCTGGTTGATGAGCTGCTGCACCATGTCCACCTTCTTGTTCCATTCCAGCTCCTGCGGAGGCACTGGACGCATTTGCCTCTGGAGATTCTGGGTGACACTCTGGCTGCAGGGAACCATCCTCCCAAACACCTCCACCCCCCTTTGTGTGTTCCTGTTGTGCTCTCCTCTTGCCTCGTCCTCCTCATCACTGGTCTCCATAGCTTCGTAAATAGTGCAGAGGCCTGATGATGGGGAGATCATGACTCCAGTGGGGCTCCTCCTGAGCTGCTGCTGCTGCTGGATCTGCTTCTGCTGCATGCGGTACTGCTGCTCCAGCTCCAGCTGCCACTGCAGGACCTGTCTGCGGTGTCTGTGTTCCTGCTGCTGCTGTTGCAGCTGCAGCTGGAGAAGCTCCCGCCGCTGCTTCTCCAGCTGCTTCTGCTGCTCCAGCCTGAGCCTCTCCTCCTCCAACCACTGCCTCTTCTGCTTCTCCTGCTCCTGGCGGTGCTGCATTTCTCTCAGCTTCTCCTGGTGCTGCTCTAACCTCCTCAACTGTTCACCACCAGTACGACCATCAGCACCGGACTCTATCAAAGGTGGAGGGGGTGCAATTTTTGCAAAATGTGCTGCAAGAGTGGGATCGATGGGCCTCCTGTTTCCTGGCACCAGTGCCAAATAATGACCATTAGCAATAGGAACAGGTTTAGTGTGGTTCTGGTTCTGGTTGTCTTCCTGCGAGTGTGTTTGCAGCCTCTGATCTTCAGCCATCTCATCCCTCTTCTCGTCTCCTGTGAGACAGTTATGGTCACTTGGTGCATCCATTAGAGATGCATGCATCAAACAGAACGGGTGGTACAACGACAGGGGCTGGGATCAAGAGGGTTCAGGAAAGATTTGACACGAGAACAAAGGTGTAACTCAAAAGGCAAAGGGCTGAAAAACATAGTGACATCCACGACACAGGAAAACTATGTACAGTAGCTACAAAACAAGTAATCTAAAGCAAAACACTTTTAAAGAAGAAATTAATAAAAACTGTAAACATTTCAGTAATGCTCATCATTTAGCACACAACATTTTATCCTTTAATGCTTTTCATGTGTGTATGCATTTGGTTTCATTCTGAAGGATTTCACTGCTTTCAGCTTTGGCTTTATTATTTACGGAGTTTCTGCAGGTTTCATCCAGTTATTATTAAAGCATTTTGAGACCAATCTGAACAGTGTAAGAGCTACCTGGAGTCCATACAAGCACAAAAGTATTAATCATATTCCACATGCTCCTTAAGTGAGTGTTTTCTTGCACAAGGTGCTTTCATTAGAATTCATCTGTAAAATGTTCAGCAGTTCTAGTGTCTGATTCATATTTTGGTTTTATTACATTGTGATTCGTACCATTTTTTCTAAAAACACATTTGAATCTGAGATTGGTATCCATGCAACATAAAAATAAGTGTTACAGTAGAAATACTTAAGATGTAATACCAATAATCAATTCATGTCTTAAACCATTTTTAAGGACCTGCAGAAATTCTGTATTTATCATGCAAGACAGCAATGAGATATCCACAGTAAAATACAGATGAGCATTTGAAGACAGACATGGGAGACAATTTGACAAAAAAAACATTTGACAGGACTGATCAATAACATTACTGTATGGTGTACGGTACACTATGACTGTATGTATCAGGTCATTATTTAAAAACAGCTGACTTCCTTATTTTAGTTTTCCTGTGGGCATCAGTGCACATTTTCAAACTGACTGCGAAGGTGTCCCACAAGACAAACCTGTGACTACGCTTTCATAACCTACAATGTACAAGGTTGGATTGGCCTCTAAGTTATTACAGAAAAACCATATAGTGATTGTCATTACAGTAGCTATACAGAGATCCTTTCAAATCATCTCAATTCCCTTATGACATATTTTAACATTTCTTCCATCATTTGGCACAATTAACTGGCACTTGTAGTTTATTTTGATCAATTGTCTAATATTTCAGAAATGGTGTTGTATATTTAAGTCACATGCACCCAATTTACTTTTCAATTCTGATTCTTTTAGGACATAGTTTTACCAAATCCTTGGTAACTTGGCTGAAATACTCAAGGATTTGCCAAATCTGCATGTGTCATTTTTACCAACAAAAGCAAACAAATTTTCATTTTACACCTTTCAAAGAAATCTGTACCAAAATAAGGTGTATGCACGCAAACTATTATTAGACTTATATTACAGTGGTGACATGGAGTTAATACAATTAATTGTAGTTTTTGTGTATGAAAATGTATTAACTCAAATTTTAATATGGTAATGCTCTTAAGTTTGGAGGTGGTCCAGGCAGACAAAAGGAGTGTTTGATTTGATACAGGGGTCTGGAGTGCGTCCATCAGGGTCTGGATGAGCGGGAGCAGGCAGGTCAGAGAATAAAGGCAGGAAAAGGAGAGCTTCAAAATTCAGACACTGAGATGCATTCATGTGGCTTGTACAAAGAAGGGGACGTCCTTGAGTGTGTGAAAGGAACACTGAGGTGGATGCAGACAGATCTGAGGGTTTAAAACACTTGTACATCAAATTGTTGAATGGTGCATATGCATGGTGCATTTACAGCCTAACTATTGGACTGTTAGCACTGCTGGTCATGGACTGTTTCTGGATGTTACATTGGTCAATCTGAACATGTCATCAAGGTATAAACATGCTGGAAAAGCAGGACACTGGGATACCATTTAGATCACCTCTTTGATTTGACCAAAATTCCATTTTTTGATACAACACCATTGTACTGTGTTGCATCACTTCCTGTTTACCAGTCATTCCCATGGTGAGGAGTAGGAGACGACATGGGAAAATGAATCGTGTAAACATACAAACAGTCAGTTGAACACGGGACAGTATGTTCAGGCATGCTGGACCCATAGGGAAAATAAGAAACAGGAGCAAAATGCCTTGCAATGATGTTTTAATGGAATTTTGAAAGATAACCTACTGTGAACCATTCATTTATGAACATGTCTAGTGTAGAGTTGTTTCAAATTCATCAGGTAGTACACAGTCTTTCTGTTAGTTAAACATGCAATATACTGTTGAAATAGTAAACCAAACGCCCACTATGAAAACGTTTCAGCAAAGTGAAAAGCTTAACTGTGAAAGCAATGTAGGACAACAGTCTCATCACAAAAAATAGGCTAGTTGTTAGTCTCTTCTGAAACAAATGGTCAGCTAACTGAGGCTTGAAGCTTTAGCCACTTAAAACCAAATGCCTGCAACACATACTGTACGTGACTGCACGTTATATACCTTAACAACCTATGCAAAGAGCGTAGAACCTCTTAAAGCACACATTAAAAACACTTTACCAACTGCAACCTACTGCTCCCACACCTACCTTGAACAAATCTGCAAGGCCACAGAGCCATGTTAATATCTAGCCTTTTTTATTTTGATAGCTAAAGAGTCTTGAAACAAGAACACAAACCTTTCAAAAGGAGCAAGTAACTATCGCTATGGTGCTGTTGAACATGGAGTGTGTGTACACAGGGTAAGGAGGACCAGGTTTCAACAAAAAAAAAAAAAAATGAAAAAATAACAAATAAGCAAATACAAAATAAAATCATTGACATTTGATCGGTAAAAACAGTAGGATAAATACACAATGAGTCCATTTCATTCAATCTGGGTTTTTTTTTTGTTGGTTTTTTTTTCCTCGGTTTAAAAGCGTAGTCACATTGGACCAATCAGTCAATACCCCATCCGGGGCTACAGAATATGCAGTGTTACTTAAAAAGAACATTCTACTAGAAAATGGTAGTAGCTATTGTACATAAAGAAGTATAAGCCATACACTCATAACCATGACCATAACAGTATGAAAGAGGGAGGCTTGATTTAAAAATTGCTACAGTCATTTTTTTTTCCATCTCCTTTGTTCATTTTTTAAAATCTTTTCCTACAATCTGGCTCTCCTTTTTTCTTCTAAGCCATCTAACCCAAGTGGAGAGAAAACGAACAAGAGGTACAGGGGGAGGGTTGCGGGGAAAAGGTGCATTCCAGGGGTTAATAGGAGGGACTTATACGTTACCTGCCAGAAAACTATCAGTCTTATCACATATGGTAGAGTAGTAGGGTGGCTGGCTGTCACCGGTGTCATCAGACTCCTGGGTCCCGAGACGGGGCTCCAGTGGGTCAACCTCCTCCAGGTGGTCAGCAGCGATCTTTCCCCCCAGCATGTAGTGGTGCTCATCTAGATTGGGTTGGATGTCTACTGGATGGCCCAAAGGCATCAGGTCCACAGGTTTGCCCAGCAGGTCCTCTGCCTGTGCAGCAGCGGCCGATGGCAGAGTCAGCTCCTTGATGAGGGATGGGTCCTTGGCCTCCTCCGGCAGCTGTTCTTCGTTCTCCAGGGAGAAGATCCCTGGGCTCTTTCCACAGCTCTCAGCCATTGAGTGGGCGTTGGAGTTGGAGGTGGTACAGTCAAAACCGTAAGACGCCACTGAATTGGCTGACTGAGGAGTGGCACCACCTCCATCTTCTTCACCTTCGCCTGCATGTGCTGCCTCCTCATCTTCATCAAGAGCAGGAAGGTTGCAGGTGGGAGTTGGGCTTTCGAATCCAGTGGTCTCATCCATCAACATGGGTGCATCTGGATCATTTATCTGCATCTCACCCTCTGTGTCACTGGCTTCATCTCCCGAGGTGGATGCAGAAGATGGGGCAGATGCTGGTGCAGTTGGGGGTCCGGTTCCCAGAACCTCATCTGCAGGGAGAGTCTCAGCCTCCTCTTCCTCACCATCACCTTTCTCCAAGTGTATGCCCAAGTCCTGCTCCATGTCAGGTTGAACTGGAGCTGGCACCGGAGTCTGCTGTTTGTCTGAGTGAGACTCCACCCCAGAGCTGCTGTCGTAATCACGTAGCTCCTCTGGTGTGCTTGTTTCACTGTGGCTGTGTGGGGCCAGAGTGCCGGACTGGGACATGCCTACACCAGGGGTGGCGAGCACATCGTGAGCCTCCTCAGAAACCAAGTCATGCTTCTGGGGCTCCTGTTCTGACTGAGGAGCGAAGGAGGGGGCACTGCTGTCCAAGCATGTTTGGGCTGGAGACTGGGTTGGTGTTTCAGACTCAGCTGCACCGTGATCAGAGAGAGGGCTGGGGGAGGAGACAGAGAGCAGTGAGGTTGGCTGAGCCCAGGTATCAGAGAATGGGTTTGTCTGACCCCAGGAGGAGGCAGGGAGGCCAGAGCGATTAAGGTTGTCTAAACGCTCCTCCTCATTAAAGTCATCTTCATCTACATTCTCACAGCTCTCAGTCACTCCTTCACTGTGCATCTCAACATCTTCATCCTCATCTTGTTCTTGATGCTGGAACACTTTGTGATGCTCCTCTACTCTCTCTGAACTCAGGTCCATATCATCCACCCGCTCATCCTCTTCATCCTCATCTTCCTCTTCCTCATTGGCAAGAGTTTCCACGTTGGGGGAGCCCATGAGGTTCCCATCTCCCTCAGAACCACGGAAGCTTGAGTCAACCAGGGCATCTGAGCTCTGAGTGCCTTCCAATATTGCCGTGTGCTGGGTGCTGCTAAGATCAGACACACCCTGCTGCCGACTGCTGGTGCAGCTGCTCACATCTTCAGAGTCCATTCCAGACAGCAGGTCATCGCCGTGCCAGCCTGCTGAGCCACCAAAAGCTGAAGACCTGACTTGAAACTCCTCAGAGGGCTGAGATGTGCTCATGTCAGTGATTCTCATCCTCTGTTCCTCATCTTCATCTTCATCATCCTCATCATCATCCTCATTGATCTCTTCATCTGCCTTTTCCACTGCCACCTCTTTTTCATGCGGAGAGATCAAGTCCCTGGAAATGAAATCATCTAAGGGTGAGGCACCCAACTGAGGTTGTGCCATCAAATTAAAGGCTTCTGCAGATGGAGGTGTGGAGGTAGACATAAACAGGTTTTCCTTCTCCTCTTCAACTCTTCTCCCCTGTATCTCTGTCTGGTCCATATCAGACTGGAAGTGCATGTCCAGCAGAGATGAGGCATTCTGTGGATCCCTGACAGGAGAAACAGGCCCTGGAGGGGAACAAGGAGGAGACATGACAGTAGTTCCCAGGGAAGGAACAGCTTCATTCTCTTCAAATTTGAAAAGGTCCATCTGTGCTGACAACTGACCGATGGAGGGTTGTTCTGGTTCTGCTGATGGCAGTGATTCTACATGGGGCTCAGGAGACATTTCATGTAACTGTTCCGGAGTTGGTTCTCTGACAGGTTCAGGTGTTGGCTCTCGTATTGGTTCTGGTGTTGGTTCCCTTATGGGTTCTGGTGTTGGTTCTCTAACGGGTTCTGGTGTTGGTTCTCTAACGGGTTCTGGTGTTGGTTCTTTAACAGGTTCTGGTGTTGGTTCTCTAATGGGTTCTGGTGCAGAGAGTGGTTCTGGTGAAAATTCCAAAAGTTTTTCTTGTATTGCCTCAATTGATTTAATCTGGGTGGATGTGGCTTCTGCTGTGTTCAGCTCAACCGCTGCCTCAACCGCAAGTTCTGGTTCATCGGGCCTGACACTGGCAACTGCTACAGTAGCAGTAGCTACTACAGTACTAGCTACAGCAGCAACAGCGATTTCTTTTTCAGATTCAGCAACTGCTTTAGGGCCACGTTTCACAGGAGTTGGGGTGCTGCTGCCCACTGTCTTCTTAGGGCTAGAAGCCTTAGGTGCTGCTGTTTTGGAGGCAGGGGTCTTGGAAGCAGTGGGCCTACTTTCTTGTGGTTTGGGTGGTTTGGATGTCTTTGTATCTGTAGCCTTACTAGGGGTAGGCTTTTTGGAGGTGACATCTGATTTTGAAGAGGATTTGGGGGTCTCAGGTTTTGCAGACTTTGCTGTGGAGGCAGGGCGGGGAGATTCTGCAGACTTTTTGGCTGCTGGGGTTCCTGGTTTGGTAACATCTAGGAAGAAAAAAAAATTCAGAATGGATATTATAATGTATTCAATTCATAAGTAATGTGGCCCTTTAATTAAAGAACTGAAGTATTAATTTTTTTTAATAAATGGGGATTACACAAATTTAACAAAGTAAAAATGCCTTCTAATGCCTGCTTATAAATATCATCTTTTACCTTTTTTCAAAGGGGTTGTGTTTTTGGATGTCTGTGATGCTGAAGGTTTGCCACCAGAGGGGGTAGTGGAGGTTGGTTTGGAGGCAGCCGGCTTTGTACCAATGGTGGAGGTTTTTGGGGTTGGAGGTTTGGATGCTGCTGGGGAGCTTTTGGCTGCGCTGGTAGTAGAGGGTCTGGTGGAGCCTGAGGCTGGTCGAGTTGCTCCTGCAGGTGCGGTCCTGACAAAACATGATAAAGAACAAAGTTGACAGATTCTTTCAGGTACTGAAGCAGATGAGCTGAGGTAGTGTGGCTATAGTGCAGACAGCTAATTCAAGTTCACATGGAAATGACCTAAAGATCAGTATCCCTATGAGAAGCATGGGTGGGATGGTGTTTTCCTGTTACTGAATAGAGAGATGAAGGCTACCGACATGCCACAAACATCAGGTCTGCCAGAGTGGATACAGGCAGCAAAACTCTCACCTTTCCCCATCTTTTCCATCACTGAGAAACTCAATGAAAACCATATTAACCATATAAACCATTCTAGCAAGACTGAAAAATGTCAACTTTACAATGGAATCTAAGGAGAGGAGAGACTTAATAAGTGCATAATCTGCTAAAGCCCTGTCCTAAATAGCCTTTTGCAGATTTAGTGTGAGCCCAAATTTACTGAGTAAATGTGAACAGGTTCAAACACTAAACTGATCTATTCAGCATTCTGCTATTTAAAAATAAGCCTAACTAACTTTTATCTAATCAAACCATACTCCAACTATGCTTTCTCTGACTTATCAGATACAACAACAGACAAAGGCTCACACTTTCAAAAACCTCCATGACAAACTCCCCCGAGGGCCTTTAAAGTACAGTCACAAAGCACCCCAGAGAGATGTTGCGGACCCCGGTCAGCCCCCCTCCCCTCACTAGGGAATGACACATGGGACACAGTACGCATCAGCCTGCCCTGCCTGCTCTAACAATCAGCCCAACTCAGAAGCTCCCTTCTATGACAGGTCTGAGCAAAGTAACCTACATCGAGTAGTCCTGACAAGGCTGTGGTGTCCAATCTCTGGGGGCCCACGCTACACTAACTGTTTCTAAATAAAGAACTGAGTTAGTACTGGCAGAAAGAGAACAGGCAATGGAGGGAGGTAGAGGGAGAATGAGGATGGCTGCGACCATGTTAATCTTTAATACTGAAAGGAGAACGAAAATAACTTCTCCAAATCCCCCAGCTGTAACTGTGGGCTGCACTAAAAGCATGCTCATTGTGTAGGGGCAATGAAGTGGTGTGTTCTATCACCAACCCGGCCCATGTAATGGAATATGGTTTGGTAACATGAAGTAAGATGAAAGCCCAGGAGCAAAATAAAGGTGTGGTCATGTCATTAGTTCAAACAGTCATCCACATCTAAGCATGATTGGCTGTAGGATAGTAAAAGGTGTGTTAGTCATGTCAGAGCAGTTCAAGAAATGTAAAACTTTCCTGACAATGCAAAACCACTGAGAGTAATTCATGATACATTAACTTGCTCAATTTGGAGCAGATTGTGTTTACTGAAAAATCTGAAATAGTTGAATGTACTGATGAAAAAATTTTGCATGAGCATTCTTGAACAAAATCAAGTCTTCTCATAATTCTGTAACTGAGACAGTATAAAAGACACAGATGGGGATAAAGTAACCGAATAGAGTAAAATGATCAGAAACTGGCAGAGGCTAAGGTTGCATCAGATCCTTGGCTGATGACTCAAAACAAAACTTTTCTGAGCCAAGCAAATTAAGCCTGAGCAATAAATTTCACTCAAGACTAAATCTCTGTAACAGTATCTACAGCAAAGGTCTGAGTCACAGGTATAAATATAAATGATGGCAAGATTTTTAGCTTCAAATTGAACAAGATGTTAAGAGTTGAAGTGAAGGTACATCTATAAACTTTCACACTGTGGTGCCTGAATTGCTAAGACTCAAAGATAAGAAAAGAATAACAAATAATGAAGAATAGAAAGATTATAAAGGACATGGAGTCTGCTGAGGGGGAAGACAAAGCATTCACATTCATCTATGTGATGAAAGGAATGTGGGTAATCCAAAATGACAGGGCTACTTTTTAGAGCAGTGGAATTAACCAGCCACCAAGAAAGGTAGAAGTGGAAGGAAGGGAGTCATTTATTTCTGGAAATTTACATATTTATTATTGGTATTTTGTTTCTGCTGCTCAAAGAAGGTATGCTTGAGTATCAGAGTCCAGACTATGTCACAGCTATAAAACGTTACATAGGTTAGTGTGTTCTGAGATTATTGTGCTTCCTTCATGTATTTCAAGCTTTTGGTCTGTAATTAAGATCACTGTCCGCTAAATAACAGAGAAGACTGTGAGGGTTATTGTTTCAGCATCATCCCACTCTGCGTCTACATTTAACTTGATGGGCCTGTTTATTGTCTATATTTCACCACAGGCTTTGCTGAGAGACGAGACACTTCAAATTGGGGTTAACACAAAGAATACCCAGAAATGCATTGGAGCTAAAAAATCAGATGACTGTTGCAGTTAGTTGCTAAGGGCGCACTGAAGCATACAGCAAAGTGTTCTTCTGAGTTGCCTGCAGATCATTGATAACAATTCAGCTTTGTAGTAGCAACACATGTAGCTCGATCAGCGAAGCTCAGACAGAATGCCTCAGTGTGTAGAAATATGGGTGCCTGCCGGTGCTACTTTGTTATGAGAAGAGTCAGGGCTATGATTTAAATAATGAGATGCACCATGATAGGGGTATATGAGTAAGCATGGAGGCAGAGATCATCCCTGCAGCAAAGGCGAAGATTAATTAAAGATGATGCCGAGTTAATTAAGCATCAGAAATGTGAAGGTAGGATGTTGGCTTTTAGTGGTAGAGGCCAGTTTACTCCAAAGAGTATATAAATAGTGCTGTCCACTCACAATGTAAACAGTATGGCAGGGCAAGGGGGTAATTTTATATCACCCATTTTGTGTATTATTAGGTTTTGCTGAAGTCTAGGAGGTTTTCAAGCCTTTGTGTCATTAATGAATACATTAAGAAGAAGAACTACAGATAAAACTAGATTTAATATGTTACCAGGATAGTAGACAAATCAGATGAAACTTAAGGTTCGTGTTTTCTCTTCCGATGGGCATCAGTATGGACTGACTGCTGAAATGTATGCCTCCTTCTGTCAATCTTTCCATTCCTCCCCCCGACTGTTCCCACTATATCCATTTGGTAATTGGGTCTTCGACTGCAGTCACTGGCCACACCCAGAGCAGGAAGGAGGATTTACAGCCTGGCCAACACATCGTCTTCTTCATGCTGTACAGCATCTGGGGCAAAATGACCCAGACTACTGCTTACCACACACACAAGTGTCAGACCATTACATCACCAGCAATTTGTTAGATCATGAGGATGGCTGAATTCAATCTTGTGCAATAAAAATTTATCATCCCTGTGAGACCATCAATGAGAAAAACAGCATGACTAATGTGAGAACATGGGTGGCTGAGAGGATGGCAGGAAACTGAGGCAAAACCACCTGATTGCCCACCAATCAACCCATCCTATCCCATCATCGGAGCACAGTATTCTTACTGTATCCACTGATCGTCAGTAGGGATGGTTTCAGAGTTTCTTCTCTTGACCTTCACCAACCCTCACACCTTCTCTACCTGTTTATCACAAATACATTCATCCACACTACTCTGACTCTCTTTGCATCTCTGGCAGCAGTGATGGGAGCTCAGCAGGGACACATGACTTATTCAGCCACATAGCCTCCATACTCCACTGCCACCATTTTCCCCTTTATTTCACTACCGCATCTGCAGACAGCGGTAGAAGAAAGTAGCTGAGCGGCACGTTTGTGCATACCACGTGTTCTGTATGGCAGTATGTATGTCTCCCTTCCCCCTTTACCTCCACATCATACTGCGTAATATACCAGCAAGTGAACACATGCTATGCATCCTAATTACATCCAACATGAACAGCACATACAACACACATACTATAGTACCTCTATAACACAACACAGAATGCTGCACTGCCCTGTTGGTCAGTTTGCATACTGGACACCAGTTTCCAATTATCATCATATAACAAGACACAAACTTTGTAGTATAAACAACCCATAATGACTTTATCTTTCAACATTTATGCACTAATCAAGCACAGTGTTTCCTTTCACAAGCTGTATGTTATGTGCATGCAGCTTACAACTACAGATACACATTTGTACTAAAAAATTAATTAGCAACAGTTACTTCTGTGGCACAAATGGTTAGTGCAATTCACTGTTATCCAAAAGGTTGGGGGATTGAGCCCACCCAGTAGTAATGGCAATTTATATTACTGAATAAAGTACCTGTCAATCTTACACCCTTGCATTTGCAAGTGTACACTGAATACAACTTAGAATCAAATTGAGGTTTTCTGGGCATCTGTAAAAGTAGTAGCTCCAGGACATTTGGCTTTAATAATTAAAAACAGGTTTGTCTGTTTGTTTTTTAAAACAAGAAGGATTGATCAAGCTGAATTAAAATACTAATTTAAACAGTTTTGCCAGCGTGTTTCTTGTCTCTACTGCTGTCAGCGAACAATGGCAATTATTTTTTGCATAAGCAAAGACTTTACACTGCTATTGAGACTTAAGTGTGTTATAAAAATTTATGTGGAGACAGAACTGGAAAGACAAGGCCAAGTCCTGACCTCATTGATACTATGTACACCCACTTGAATATATGCTAAAGTAAGCAAAAAGTAATGCAAATGAACAAATATATCCATCCATCCATCCATCCATCCATCCATCCATCCATCCATCCATCCATCCATCCATCCATCCATCCATC
>JAPTYQ010000029.1:5099188-5110610 GCA_029814465.1 Ostorhinchus cyanosoma
GGTGCAGCCAGACCTACTGGGAGCAATTTAGGGTTCAGTGTCTTGCCCAAGGACACTTTGACATGTAGACAGTCAGAACCAGGATTCGACCCGCTGACCATTCAACGACCCGCTCTACCAACTGAGCCACAGCCGCCCAACACTCACTTGTGGTGAGTGTTGTGAATGCATCGATGTATAATTAGTAAGCTGCAAATATAGCTTGACCCAAAAAAAATTCTAACAAAAGGTTCCTCAGTGATTTACAATAGTATCAGATGCATTTAAAACATACTAAAAGTTTACCGAAGTTTGACTCCAAGAAAAGCCCCAATTTGAAAATGGTGACTGTCAGGTCCTTTAAATAACCATTACTCCTTTGTATTTCTCCTAGACCAAGAATACTGGTGGCTGATAAAGGTTTTGACCATGGAATATTCTAATTATCATACTTGCATGATAGATAAGTGATTACAAGTGCAATTATACATTAAAACAATTGTTTACAAGCAAACATAACTAAAATTTGCCTTAAGTAATTGCATATTTCAGTTTTCTCATATTGTTTTGCCAAGTGATAGTGGTTTCTGTGGTTCATAACCTTTCTTTTGATTCCAATAAAGAATGAACTCATTAGACTGTGTGGTACTGTAAATTTAGTCAAAACAGGGCTGCCATATAAAGGCTCAGTACTGCTAACTCCTTTTAGTTTTTGATGCTTTAGTTTTACATATTTTTTCTTTGATTTTTTTATAATGCATTTAGTTTTTTCTGCCTTTTGGGGGCTTTTAAAAAAATATTTTTTAATACTTTTCTCATTCATGCATATCTTTCTGTTTTCTTCAGGTGTTTCCTCTTATTCTAGTGTATTTTATACTTTTTTGAACTGTGACCTTCAATAGCTTTACCATTAGTCGTCACACTCTTCCACCCATAGAGGTTGATTATAGTGATTCTCACATGCTCACCTGGGGCCTCATGTATAAAGACTTGTGTGGATTTCATACTAAGGCCTGGCATATGTTTATATCCCAAAAAATCAATATGCACAAAAAAATCCAGATGACCAAAACTGTGCGTACGCCCGAATCCAAGCACGTTTCCTTCATACATCCCAATCAGCATGGAATTGATGGCATTTGTTGGAGTACCGGACTCCTCCTTCTCCACGCCCACATTTGCATATGTAAATTGATATAAAAACAGCCTGCTGGTGGGATTCCCTCTGGGATTCCCCTCTGCACGATCAGATGACAGCAAAAGGCGGATGAAGAATCCCAGCAGGACCTTAATGTAAAAAAAACTGAACGTAGCTTAAAGTCCGAAATCAGTCTTTCACTTCCAAAAATCAAAACCAGGATAATGTAAGTGAGGATCTTGCAGTTTTTTTCCCCTAATTTGACTAATACAAATAGAGATACAGATATAGATTAACTTCACTGAACCCTAAGGGGAAATTCACCAATTTAACTGATTTATTGCACATGTAAAAAAGGGTGACTTTAATATATACTATGAATTTGCTGCAGTTTCCATACAGTCATGTGGGCACTGAGAGTAAACTCATTCTGCTAAAGACCACAACTCATAAAGAACCAATGCTACTTTTGTGTCAGTTCCCAAATGAATTTTTCTGCTTGCTTCAACCTTCCTTAACTGATTGATCATCATTGGTTATAATATTATCTTCTGTATTTGCCATTTTTCAGTGTAAAACATGTATTTTCCCCTATACATAATTCATTGATCATGTAGATGTTCATTAAAACCCTTTACATAAAATAAGTCATTAAAAATTCAAATGTTATTATTTTACAGAGAAAACTGAAGGAAAAGTGACTTTTTCAGCAAATATATCAATGACTGAATGTAAAAATAAGTGTGTCCATCCACTGTCATTGATCTAACTCCATGGGTTTCACAAGTGAATCAATGTTGTAGAAGATGATGGTATTTCCACATCCACTATGGAGCCTCTGAACATCTAAATGGGTCACATCTGATGACCATGAAGATATGACAAACTGTACTGTACACCAATTATTTACATGTATTATGATATCTACTGATCTAAAATGTAAAAATTTTTTTTAGTACGTAATCATGCCAATGGATTTAGACTAGTCCAATGGAATCATAGACCCAGAAAACATAGGTTTAGACACCATGATTACTTGGCTAGGTCAAATAATAAACAGGCTACGATATTTTAAGGGCTTCCTGCCCATCTTAGATGCCATCTTGAAAATGACACCTTTTTAGTGGTCACACTTTGGTAAACTTTTGGAATGTTATTAAGGACACCTAACACCACATAAAAAGCTGACAAACCTTTTGTTAGAATTTTTTTAGGGTTAGGTGTATTTTTCCATAAATGTAGCCACCTAATTATGTGGGGGAAAAAGTCAGAAGTGAATAAGCTGTGATTGTGGGAACATGGAGTTTGTCAAACATGTTAGTGACATAAATTTAACATGTAAATGAATGAGACAAAAAATATGGCTTTGGTGTCATGTCTCTATAACATTCCTACATTTTTCAAATTAGTCAAGAGTCATGTTAAATTGTGTTACCATTTTTGTCATGTTTGAAGCCTGTAAATAATCATAAATGGTTAAAAAAAAAAAAAAAGTCTGTTGCTGTAGATTCAATTTTTGCACTGCATGTTTGAAGTCAAAGCAATAATTAACTGTTCCTTTCAGATGCTTTTTGTGTGACTTGAATATAGCAATTTTACTTTGTTACTGAATCTTAAAACAAGATTTACTTTGATGAAACTTTGGGGGAGAGATGTAATATATCTTATTTTAACAATTATTTACCTCCTTTTAAGATTTCCTGTCTATTTGAGACAAAAAAAGTTAAGGCCGTGCTTGATTTAAGATTATAGTGTAAAACTGAACACTTAAAATAAGAAATTAACTCTTAAAACAAGATAAATTAACGAACACTTCTAAATCTAAGTTGTTCTTGTTTTTTTTTTTTTTATCTCGGTAAGAACCAAATAATTTGCAGTGCTCATTGATATCTGCAGTGTTTCCAACAGGTGTGAATAACAACTGACTTTCCTACAGAGTCAAATGTAGAAAATTATGTTTTCCTGACAGCTTGGAAGTAGTTGTGGCCAAATCATCAAAGTTTATAAATACAACAAGCAGATTAACATAATTTAGCAACATTACCCAAA
Organism: Ostorhinchus cyanosoma; assembly: GCA_029814465.1. NCBI lineage: Eukaryota > Metazoa > Chordata > Actinopteri > Kurtiformes > Apogonidae > Ostorhinchus > Ostorhinchus cyanosoma. The sequence continues at coordinate 5,102,355 of JAPTYQ010000029.1, forward strand.
GTTAGCATTAATTCATTATTACATGATATAATAAGATATTAGTATATATACTCAAATATATATAGCTCATATATTTTAGAATATCAAAGCTATATGTTTGAAAATGTTTGATATCAAATTTTAGTATGCAAGCACTAAATGTTATAAGCATCAGTATATGGAGCACACACAAATGCTCATCATACAATTAGACGGTGATATTAGATATTAAAACAAAGAAATAGATTTTTTTAAATGTTGTTAACTAGAAACCAGCAAGACACCTGGTCCAACTGGGGACTGAATTGATTTTTAGCAAAAATTGTGATACCCAGACAATTTACACCAGCACTAACGGTAATAAAGACAAATGTTAGTACCACCAACAACTAGTTGGTTGCTTGTTTGTTGTGTATTTAATCTGTTCTGCCATTTGTACATGCAACCTGTGCTGCTACTCATTCTGTTTGTGTGCTGCCTCTTGGCCAGGTCGTTATTGTAAATGACACTCAGTTCTCAACAAACTTACCTGTTCAAATAAAGGTTAAATACTGTCATTCCCAAGGGTGGCAACATGTTTGTGGTGCTGTGAGCTTGGATGGTACTACATAAAGAGAAATCTTTCATAACCAAAAGAATAGATGAATAGTTCCCAATGAATATCAAATAGCGCTTTAGCTTGAAATGGTGATCCCTGCGTCATGCCATACATCATGCTGGTAACACAACAAGATGAAAGCAGCCATTGCTTTAACAAACAAACAAGAAGAAGAGGCAGGGAAACAGAACCCTGTTAAAAGAACGCTCTGATTCCTTTAGGCTCTATCTGCTCACAGTCTCAGACAAAGGCCTCCTTTAGCCTCCTCTGCTGGTGTGTTGCCAAGTCACCTCAGGACCTAACACGATGCACACAGTGTGACTCAGGTGAAGAACACATGTTGACCTGATTCCACACACAAACACACTCCCAACATATGCTGGTGCCTGGTGATGTTGAGCACTCGCTTAGAGGAAAATGACATATTAAGAACATTCGCTCAGCTAATTCCCATTCCCTCCTCCCCTCCAAAAACTTGTTTTATTAATAATGCCGTATAATGCTTGCTCTGGTGAAACCCTGCAAGGCATTCCTTTTGGCTGGTAGCTGGCCTACTTAGCCTAGCCCCTCCAAATCTCTATGTGGGGGATCATTGTCCTTCATTCCTCCTGGGAGTTTTTTCGTTACATTGAGTCCTCTATCAACATATAGCCCAATGAAGACCTTAGCATTGACTGCTTCTCACTTAACAATGATGAGTTTTATGATGGTCAATGTGCTCCCTAATATTTTAATTTGTACTTTCTAGTATTTGCAGTTACTGGAGGAATTATTTGGATATGCTAGCAAATCAATGGAATAGCTTTTAATACAAAGAATCCACTTAGAATATTTTTGCCTTAAGGCCGTCTGTGAAGAGGGCTGTCTGCGTTATCTACAGGCGTACACGAGTTACTTTCATAGTTGTTCTCACACATAAACACTTCAGCACTCCCCTTGAAAAAGTGTGGCAGTTCAGTTCCTCACAACTGTCACACCTACCTGGTTGTCTTGGAAACAGGGGCCTTATCAGGTTTGGGTGAAGCAGTGGAGCTTGGCTTGGTGGGTGTGGCAGAGGCAGGTTTGGAAGCTGTAGAAGAGTGGAAAAAGTTGAAAAGAAGAAATGGTTTACAGGGGATCATGAAATCATGATGAGATCATTCTTTACATGAAAAGGAGCATGTGTCATGCAAAATAGTCTATGCATTCAGTGTGTCAAAGATATAGGTCAAGCAGATATTTCCGTCATATAGTACAGTATGTCATGCGGATCTAGGGCAAATGCATTTCTAGATTAACTGCATTCACTTCACCATGTCTAATGTGTGTGCTGATTCCATCCTATGTGTATTTATCCATATATCAGTACATTACAATGAAAACTACTCATAAAGAGCAGGAGCTGTGAAAGATTTGCTGTAGACTTTCTGTGCACATTTATATTAGACAACAATTCTCAGGACTACATTTGTGTTTTTGTTCTGATATCAATATTGTGTGATGATATTTCCACAGACCTAGGGGCTTCTTTGTTGCAGCTGCAGTCGTACTTGTTTTAACACCATTGGCAGTGCTAGATGGCATCTTCTTGGTTGTTCCAGTTGTTGACTTTGCACCGTCAGTGGCCAGAGAAGCTGCTGCGGTTTTCTTCTCAGCCACTTTTGTGGTGCTCTTTGATGCTGGAGCTCCAGTTGTACCTGTTGGTTTTTTGGCTGTGGTTGGAGTGGTTTTTTTGTCTGAAGCAGGTGTGGTCTTCTTGGTCACTCCATTGGTCTGGGGCTTGGACACACCGTTTGATGGACGAGCCTGGGATGTATTGGACCGTGAGCCAGGTGTTGTCTTGGTCGGAGCTGTGCCAGGTTTTGTCTTGGCTGCAGTCTTGTTGGTTGTCTTGGCTTTGGAGTCTCCTGAGGTCTTGTTGCTTGTTTTGGCAGCTGGAGTTCCCTTGGCCTCTTGTGGCTGGGGTTCCACTGGGCCTGTCTCTTCTACGGGCTGTTGTGACATCTCCCCTTCTACTGAACTGGCTGCCTGGTTGGGTTCCTGTCCTGCAGCCTCGTTCGGTGGATTGGATTCCAATGTTTCCATTGGCTCCATTGCTGCCGTGGCAACCCCATCCGGCTTCATCTCACCTTCAATGGTAGTCCGTCTCTGCAAGGCAGGGCTGAACAGGATGGCCACAGGTCGGGAGGCTTTCTGAAAACAGCAAGGTCTAGTCTGGAGAGACAGAATGACATATAGTACACGACAGTTAGTCTGTTGCAAGACCAGACATGAAAGGTCTGCCTTCCCTCCTATCAGGAGACAGAACTCAAGGAATGTTGTTAGTTGTAGGAATCAGATAAAGCAATGGCCTCAGCATCCAGCACCCACACAAATAGTTTTATGCAGACATCCAACTTTTACTATTGGGAGGCAAATTGATGGCCGCATTGTAGGACAGAATAGGACCAAAAAGTGCAAATTTACTGGTGTAGAGAATGTACAGAACAATTTAAGAGGCAACTGAACTCTATTAAGGAAAATGTAAAACTTAGACTATGTTGCACAAAGATTAATGTAATCTCGATAGTCAGAGTTTAGCAAAACTAGATTTAAATTAATAAATCAAGATTTGCACAGAGCTGAATTCCACAAAATAATTCTGTTTATTCAGGTTTACTGATATGAATTGAAATTCAATAGACTGCAATCAGTATGGAGAGGCCATGAAATATGTGTGCTGTAAGGACCTAATAACTAAAAAGGAAAGACATTAACTTTCACTTGCTTTGAATTCATTATGGAGAGATAACATTGTTTGACAGCTATGGAAAAAGTTAGTATACTTACGATAGTTAAGCGGCAAAGCTGTAATTTGGTGGGTGAACTAATATATGACTAACAGCAAGGAGAAAAGAGTGTCTTTCAGTGACTGGCTTTTCACATCCATTTTTGACAGATGAAGGTATCACTGAAGGATACTTGAGTTGAATCTGTCTCTTAACTTTTACAACCTTGATTATTTTGCTCATGTTATCTCACAAAGGTAGCTGTTTAAAAAAATGAAACATCTTCAAGTTTAGGCTTAAAATCAATACTGTGCCCCATTTTAATTAATGCAACAGAATTAAATTTAACCAATGCTTACAGTAAAAACTAAGTGGATATTGTTTATTTTTTTTCTTTTGTGCAATATGTTTTAAAGTTAGACCATTATTTAATTGAATTTTTTTATCACTGTTGGAGCTCTGACAGACACTAGCACAAACAATTAGATGAACCCATTTCATGATCGGCTCTGTGTTAACGTCTCATGGGCCACAAAGACAGGGTAGGAGACAACATTTCTGCTGGAAAAACAACTCATTCTACAAATAGCCTTGATTGATTTCCATGCCAACTGAAATGCAGTGGTAAATGTGTCCCTCTGTGATACTAAAAGCTCAGTGACACACTTGGCTAGAGTTGCCCCTGCTATGGGTTGGCTTAGTTTGTTCTTGGTGTAAAATGGCATCAGAATCACTAGTGTGGAAGACTAGTTTTCTGGGATTGCACACTTAGAGAAGGGCAAAAAGCTTCTGCACGCAAACAGCACAGACACATCATACTGTACATGCTACCTGTAATAGTGTTGCAACACGCAAGGAGCTAAGCACTGCATCACAGCACTAGGCAAATCAATTAAAATAGAGAAGTAGGTTCAGGATGTGAAAAGGCCCGGGTGGACATGCTAAGTGGGTCAAAGCTTGTAGAATAAACCAAAAGACAGGGAGACAAAACACAGGAAGTAGTCAGGGACACTGAGGACGAAAAGTGAAAAGCATGAGGCACATGAAGCTGAATAAAGGACAACCAGCTGTAATAGGATCTGTCATACATTATCTGTGTCAATATTAGACAAATGCATCTTATTCTGTTCCCTCAGCTGCTCTCAAATGAATGATGGGAGGAAATGGATAGGTTTTTACAAGTTTGGCATCACTGGTCTGGTGAGAGAAGCCTGACGGGAAGTGGGGGAACAGCAGGAAACGGGCTTGTCAAAGTTTACAAACAGTATGAGGAGCCGGCTGTGCAAGAGAGCTAAGCAGAGGGACAACTCCAAGGCAAATGCAGAGGCCAGCCCAGAGGAAGAGGCTTGGCCTGTGGAGCATGGGAACAGAAACAGAACCAAGTGGGAGAGAGAAAAGAAAAGACGCAGGGAAAAAACAAGACAAATGAGCTCACTGGGTTGATATTTGCTGGTCCGACACTGAAATCCAGACATCACTAGTCATCCTAGTTTCCACTGACCTAAACGTACCCACACACACACACTCCCTGTCCTCTTTTTGGAAGAGGACAGACATCATCTTTATGCCACTAGCTTCTCGGAAACAGTCCCTGTACACTCTTCCTCGTCTTTCTTTCCTTCATTGGTCGTCCTTTACTCATCCTCTATACTGAGTCTAACGTGTCAAAAGACCCTCTTTCATTCTCTGCTGTTCCTCCTATCCATTTCCCCCTCCTGGATTTCTGTCTTGCCCCAAACACCACTAGCACTCTTCTTCCATCCCTCTGTTCTCTGTTTTCCTTTGCACAGATGGCCGGAGCAGCTGAGCAGGGCCAGAGGGGGAAAAATACTGCAGAAAACAAACTATGTGTATCTCAAACAACATACAAGCAGGGACACACAGTTAGTTCAACAGGGGGCCACCAACAACGACTTAAGAGGCTAGAAGGGTAGCTGTGACCCATGTCGCAAGAGGCTTTAATGCCAGTGGAGTTACAAATGTGAAGAGTGAATTCAATTATATGACAAATGTTACCAGTCACAGTATTTCAGATGGCAGTCCTTGGTGTGAGAATGAAGAATTAAGAAAGTAGGGTGAGAAAAACCTGAAATGATCTATTGTTTGATCGTCCTCCTCAGTCCAAGATCTCTAACGTAATCTCTCACCACTGTGACCAAATTTGACCAAGCAGTGAACCAGGAAATAAGCCTGTGTTCAATCACCATTCTCCCCTCTCTTTATTAAACTTCCCACAGTACACTAAAGCATCTGGCAAGGCTGCTCATTTTGCAGCTTCTCTCCAGAGCAACTTACACTATTGCTGTTGTTGTGTGTGTGAGTGTGCGAGAGAGAGAGAGAGAGAGAGAGAGAGAGAGAGAGAGAGAGAGAGAGAGAGAGGTGATAAATCTTTGCATGGCCACAGCCAGAGGAGCATTTCTCTTTCTCCTTCAGGCCTGCAGACAGCTGTGAGATTGCACATCTTCTCCCAGGCTCTACCACTCACTCAGCCAGCCCTAGACATCATTAGGAACATCAGTCAGTTGCACAGAACGAGCAAGAAAACCAGAGCAGGAGTGTGCCCTTTGTGTCATCCGCTCTCCAAACTGGAGGTACTCGGATTCAATGCAAACCAACGTAGTTTTATTATTTCAGGTGTCAAATAAACAGAAGTCATGCTTGCTGCAGAAGTAAATTTCCCCACTTGGCAATTCACCCATAACACTACAGTGACCCTGACAAAGCGTGACAGCAGCCATAAAATGGCATCCTTTATTACTGCAGCACTGCCAAATGAGACATCCTATACCCACTAATGATATTACAGCTCTAGAATGGAATCTAATTAGATTGAGGACAGTATTGTTACAAGGGCAAGCATTAAGCATTATGAATTAGCCTGTCCTCAAGTCCAAATCTTTCTATAGAAATTGCTGAAGGTTTAAAAATACATAAAACCTCCCATTATGTCAATCTCTTCTACATACTCAAGAATTTAGCGGAGATGTCATAGTAGGATTTTTGTGGACAATATTATGCATAAGTTTACTTGCTTGGATGGTAAGGTTATCGATCTCTGAATCCCAAATATCATAATACGAGAGATGTCATCTCTTTTTGGCTTGTTGGCATTCATTTCACCTGGTCTAATAGGTGTTGTTACTGTGCGTACATGAATTAGTATGGTAGTGAATCCATAATGTGTGACTATCAGCTAATATGTTTCATTGTTTTCTAGTGGCTACATTTTGACTGCCAATCAAAGCGTCAGTAGGCATAAATCCCAATTATAATAGGCATAAATTAAAATTAGGGATGTAACTATGCCACTTTTTTCCGACAGAGTACAAGTACTTACATTTGAGTACTTGCCAATATCGAGTCCTGATACAAGTACTTAATAATACCATTATAGATCTTAGTTACTTTTGAAAATGTGCTTTAATGTCATTGTCATTAGTTTGAAAAGTTGCACTACTTCCACATTTCCCGGTTATAAAAGTGAATGCAAAATATTACAGGTAGGGAAGCTGCCATGTAGAGCTTCAAGATTAACTGTCAACCACTGAATTAACTATTTGAGAATTGACTGTTTAAGTTCAAAGTCGAGTATTTGATTCCATCATTAAATTGATTGCATTAATTATTATGCTTTAGTTTCTTTACTCATCTATGACGTTTAAAATAACCAAATATAGCATTTGAGGATCTTGGGCTTTGTCCCGCTCTGATAATCCTTTTTTAACCATCTTCTTACATTTTATACAACAATTAATTAAGTAAATAAATAAATAAATAAAAAGAAAATATTCCCTTGTGGTAGCCCTAATAGCATGTTGCTTTACAGCAAAGGTTATCAAATTTTTGGCCAAGACCATCAAAAACTTGCCTAATGATTCTTTAAAATTTGTTACATGTTTAGAGGATCAAGTAATCATCATTAATGCTTCGGGACTCATTTATTGTGCACGGTGATCATTCACAGATTTTAAAGATATACACACAAGAAAATAGAGGCAAAGGCCATGAGGCTCTGAAACAGTTTAACTGGCAACGCAACTGGCCACTGTAAAGCTGCACCACACCATTTCCATTCACAAGTTAGATTCCTCAACAATCGTTTCTTTCCATTTATCTATGGAGGCTTTTGCTAAGAAACCCTATTTTCCACTCCTGTCTTCACATCCATACAATTAGACAAACTTGGACCATAGAGCTTTCTCGTCCAACTGTACTTTTACAAAAGCAACTGAGGATTAAGTGTTTTGCTGGTTCACTACTCTGGCACCTAAACTGAAGCTGACAAAGAGGTTTTTAAACAGCCAAAGGGGCTTACAGTGGGATTACACTATATTTCCCAAAGTCTCAGTCTATTTCACCTTAAGTTGATCCAACGATTAAAAAAAACCAAACAAAAACTAATTAATTGAGGAAGTGACCTCCTTAACCCAGGAAGGCTCTGGGAAATCCTCTCTAGCATCATATTTGACATTGCCTATTAGGGCTGGGCAATAAAATGTTAACGATATATATTGAGATATAACTTTTCCTCAATAAAAATATGAGACATGCTCAATACAATTGATAGAATTCATTCGTCCATGTTTTGACAGACGTGAGGACAGCCAATCATAATTAAGTAGTGCTGCACTGAACCAATCATGCTAGAGCCACGTCATGTTACGTTGACACACACAGCACAGGCGTAAGAGCAGCCATTGCACACATGCTAATGTTTGGGCTACAGCAGGAGGTAATGAGTGTTCCCTGGGGAGAAAATACGGCCGAGAACTTGGACAACCGGGATCCTGAAGAGTAGGGTGCGAACCAATTTGGTTTATGGTGTAAAACAGAGGCAAAAGAGTTGGGAGTCGGACGGTCAAAGCATGTTGTTTCACTTTCGGTTTAAGCCAGTTATGGTGTGGAGGTACACATGGCTTGACAGATGGGGGT
>JAPTYQ010000029.1:5112133-5127376 GCA_029814465.1 Ostorhinchus cyanosoma
GGGAATAATACATAACAGCGGAGGGGGGAGTTAATTCTAGGAGCAGAGGGAGGGACGTCTCCATAAGTACCGCAACATATGCATTTTTCTCTCTTGCTAATGTCTTCATAACTAACTTATGAGTAATGGAAAATTTAAACTCGACAAAAAATAGTGATTTGATTTACATCGTGATACACATCGATATTGTCTGATATAAAAAAAAAAAAAGATCGTGATATGATTTTTTTTTACCATATCACCCAGACCTATTGCCTAGGCTACAAACTAGGCAGTAATACACCAGCTGGCATTTTTTACCCATAAGGGACCAAGAACATTCAATGACCTGAGACAAAATAGCTTCTGACTTAGCAAACATTTACAGCAGCATATTCCAGACAGATGGGGATGTAAGCTCCATCAGGCTCACTTCAAACATGTTTAATTTCAGCCACAGTGTACTGTCTTAAAGTTTAAATGGCTTAACCTGAACTTCTGGCCAGACCTGTCAGCAGGATGGCATCCATCACACACACACCGCCACATGCACACACTAATACGAGAGACAGGAATAAGTGGAATAGAAGAGGGGATGCCTCCGATTCCAGTTGCCTTGGATCATTTTCACAGCAAATTTCTTATTCTGTCTTCTGAATGTAGTTAACTTTGCAAAAATGTGTGTTGGCCTTCATAATGCGCCCAAGTCATGTGGCTACAGTATCGCGTAACTAGCATCCCACTCTAAATTCCCTTCAAGCCTCAGTGATGAGTTACACAGTAACTGGAGCCACAAGAAACCCACACAAATATTAGACCGAAGGTGAAGCTTGCAGTGTTTACATTCTTTCAGTCGCCATATACGTCATATGCGTGAGCTGGCTACATTTACAATTTAAAAATCTCCCAAGATTTGGTGCATGACCTTGAATGCACTTGTAAATACAGTTTCTAATTTCTGTCACTAGGAGTCTCTCAATCAAAGCAGTAAAATGTAGACTCATGAGAGTGTGAACTAGTCTTGGGTTATTGCAGCTCTTTTGACAAATGCTCTTTATTTCTGTTGTTATTACTGAATAATTATTACACTTAATACGCCTCAAGCACTAGCTAATGACGGCCAAGCCAGCTCTGCAAGGTGAGATCATCCTCCTAGGCATCATCCCTTCCTAATACCCACACTGGGGAGTAAACAGAATGTGTGCATGTTTCACACTTATGAGGCACCACTACAATGTTTAGGCCAATAGCGTCAATAACTGGAAGGCATCCAGGAGCACTGGGAGATCTAAGCTTTTCTGTCTAGACACAAATATCTTGAATAATGAGGTCATCAGCATATTCAAACACAAATACTGCTACTTTGACCCCCTTTTTTGCTTCAAGTACAATCTACTACTGTGTGTGTGTGGGGGGTGAAAGTGTACAAGCCATGCCTGTTTTGCATACAGCAGGAGGTTAAATTTCCAATGTGCTCACAGGAACATACACAAATCTTTTTAAGAAATCAGTGCTAAGGATAGCTGCAATTCATTATGCAGATTCACATTAAGCAGCTGCAGAGTGGGGTTATTGAGCTAAATGTTAAGTTGATGTCAAGTCTTCTCTAAGGCTGCCGTGTTTGTTCACGTCTCATCAGGACCAGTGTCAGTTAGAAATGATAGACAACACAAAGGCTGAAATCACTTTAGCCAGCCGACCATCCAAAAGCATGCATGAATCGCTGTGGTAAAGTCAGTCCTGCTCTCACAGCACACAACTGTGTATACACACACACACACACACACACACACACACACACACACACACACACACACTCACACACACACACACACACACACACACACACGTACACACATGCATTATGTGAGCCTTCTTCTATCCCCAGGCCCTACTCTAAATAGTAGTCAAAGAGAGGGATTGTGGGGGAAGGAAGCATAAGCAACATTGGTGGGGGTAGGGCACGGGGAAGCGTCAGCAAAGAAGCAAAAAGAAAGTGAGCTTTTATGGCAAATGTAACCCTCCGCTAAGGCTGACATAAACTCACATGAGCTTGATAGAATTACTCAAGACATAAGTATTCCGTAAGAGGATAGAAGGTTCTAGTGGAGACAGACGCAATGTGCTGAGAGGATGTTACTGAGTAGGTTCTGGCTCGGAAGGTGCTTTTAATGAGCATTCAGTGGCCTCTGACCCTGTAATTGGCATGCTTTTATCTTCACAAGTAGCAAAACAGAAGATGCTGAGCTCTTTGACCCTGCTAATAAACCATTCGTCCTTCCTCTAACACATTGTGGGATGGATTTTAAAACATACAGACTCTGAACCAAACTGATATTTTATGCACAAAGTTTACACTGTGGCTCACCATACAAGACATACTTAACTGTTTTTCTGATGTTTGTCACATGATTATTAATCATACGAGTGTGTCATAAATGCATATAGGTCAGTGATGTATGAGGATCTCCAATTATGTGATATTTTTTTTCCTCTAGATGAATTAGCAGTGGCTTTAAGGTCACACGATGTGACTCTGATTCATCTTAACAGTTCAATAAATACATTAAAAAATTAATATAGTAATAATAAAATGTTTAGAAACAAATCTGTATTATCCGATTATGATCTCATACTCCAATAAGATGACCATAATTTTGAATTAGATATTTAAATGTAGTAACAAAAAAAGTATTTCTGCTGTAAATCAAACTAAAATGAAGTTTGAGAAGAATACTATTCAAGGCACTGTAAATGACAGAAATATTACAAATAACTTTTTTAGAAGATTTAAAGTGATTGCATGTATGGGAATACAAATGATTTCCTTTTATCCAGTTAAATTTGTACCTTGAAAAACACAGTTGGACAGAAAATACAGATATCACATCACTGACCTATATATTCTGTCAACTATATAAAGAGAACAGCTATTGATTTATTTCACTTTTCTCACTTTGTTCAAAATCATTGAATAAGCAGGAAAATGCATGTTTTCTTTTGTGTGCAGGCGTCTATCGTTCCATCCCAGTTTGAGGAAGAATGTCAGATTTGTACGTTACAGTTTTGAATGCTGGCGTTGGGCCTGAGATTGTTCATTCAACCTACTCTAAATCACAACAGTGGTCTCAGTGAAGTCCACCCCCCCATTAGGGTGGCTTAGACACATAGACTTCATATCGCTCATCAATTTGATAAAGAAAAGGAAAGAATAATTAATTCCAAATGCGTCCTCAGTTATTCAAGCATGGTTTGGAACTGCCATCAGATTCAGTAATGGAAACTGATTAATAGTGAAGATCAAAACTGCACTTTTATACAGAAGGAGCTGCCAAATAGGATGGAAACATATCCCTTTTATTAGAAGGCTTTAAAAGGTAGGACCAGTGTCATTTTGTGCATCAGTGAAGCCAAGTTAATCAAAATCAAACAAAGAGCATTAAACCTAACTAAAAGACTTTTCCCAGACTTAATACATGCACTTCATTCCTGAAAAATGTTTTTAGCAAGTTTTTTCTTTAGTTTACTGGGTGATCTTTATGAGTAGCTCTAGAGTTCAAACTGATGCACCTTACACAAACTTATGGAAAATGCTGATGTGAAGCAAACTCAAAATCAGACTTAACTTCATGTACATCAAGTGCTAGCAGTTGTCTTTCACGAATAGAATGTATTACCCTGCCCCCCTGAAGTGGAGGCAAGGGTTATTGTTTTTGGTTCTGCTTGTTTATTTGTTTGGTTCTTTGTTTGTCAACACTCCAGCAGCAAAACCATTGGTTGAATTCATACCAAATTGGATCTATAGATTGCCACTGACACAGAATAGATATCACTACATTAGGGAAAAGTAGGTCAAAGTTTCAATTTATGAATCTTTAGAAATCTTTGTTTTCCCATTTACTTATACTGAGAAAAATTTCAATTTACTTCAAACTTGGCACATATATAGAAGCAAGTGATATGCTGACCTCACCACATGCATAGACATGATGACATCACCTGGATTGATGCCAAAATAAGATACAATATGTGCGAGGGGTGGGGTTTGCTGTGCCTGGCACCACATATTACTAGTATAATTAGAAATATCATTGTTTATAGTTTACCACCTACAGTGCATCTGGAGAGTATTCAACCCCCTTCAATTTTTCCACATTTTGTGATATTACAGCCTTAATCTGAAATGGATTAAATAAATGACTGGAGTCCACCAGTGGTAAATGAAATTAGTTGGACTTGATTTGGAAAGGTACACTGCTGTCTATATAAGGTCCCACACCTGACAATGGATGTCAGAGCAGAAACCAAGCCATGAAGACAAAGGAATTGTCTGTAGACCTCAGACAGGATTGAGGCACAGATCTGGGGAAAGAAAAATGTATGTGGCATTGAAGGTAATGAAGAGCACAGTGGCCTCCATAAATAAATGGAAATGGAAGAAGTTTGGAGCCACCAGACTCTTACTGAAGCTGGTCACCCGTCCAAACTGAGCAATCAGGAGAGAAGGGCCTTGGTCAGGGAGGTGACCAAGAACCCAATGGTCACTCTGCCAGAGCTCCAGCTTTCTTCTGAGGAAATGGGAGAACCTTCCAGAAGGACAACCATCTCTGCAGCAATCTACCAATCAGGCTATGGTAGAGTGGCCAGACAGAAGCCTCTGCTCAGTAAAAGGCACATGACAGCCCATTTGGAGTTTGGCAAAAGGCATCTAAAGGACTCTCAGACCATGAGAAACAAGATTCTCTAGTCTGATGAAACCAAGATTGAACTATCTGGCCTGAATGCCAAGCGTTACGTCTGGAGGAAACCAGGCACCGCTCTTCACCTGGCAAATATCATCCCTACGGTGAAGCATGCTGGTGGCAGCATCATGCTGTGGGGATGTTTTTCAGCAGCAGGAACCGGGAGACTAGTCAGGATCGATGGAAAGATAGATGCAGCAATGTACAGAGACATCCTGGATGAAAACCTGCTCCAGAGCGCTCAGGACCGGGTTCGGGCACTGGGGTGAAGGTTCACATTCCAACAGGACGACCTGAAGCACACAGCCAAGAGAACAAAGGAGTGGCTTCAGGACAAGTCTGTGAATGTCCTTGAGTGGCCCAGCCAAAGCCCAGACTGGAACCCCATTTAGCATCTCTGGAAAGGCCTGAAAATAGCTGTGCAGGGACACTCCCCATCTAACCTGACAGAGCTTGAGAGGATCTGCAGAGAAGAATGGGAAAAATACCCCAAACACAGGTGTGCCAAGCTTGTAGCATCATGTACATGTACAAGGTGTGTGCCTTTCCAAATAAGGCCAATTAATTGAATAGATGGACTCCAGTCAAGTTGTAGAAACACCTCAAGGATGCAAAGGGAGTGAATACTTATGTACATGTGATATTTCAGGGGTTTTTTATATACATTTGCAAAAATTTCTGAAAAAAAATCACTATGTCATTATGGGATATTGTCTGTAGATTGATGAGAAAAAAATAAATTTAATCTATTTTGGAATAAGGCTGTAATATAACAAAATGTGGAAAAAATGAAGAGGGTTGAATAATTTCCAGATGCACTGTATTTATTCTTATTCTATTTTTGATTTTTTTTTTTTCAAATTACATGGCATTTAATAGCAAGGGGAGAAAGAAACTGTCTCAGTTATGTCTTGTGCATCCATTTGGCAAATAATAGGACAAAATATGTCAATATGAGGGTTTGTGATTGTCGCTTTACTATTCCTCTAACTCAGTGGTTCTCAAATCCGGTCCTCATGGCAGTGTCCTGCATGTTTTAGATACTCCCCTCTTCCATCACACACCATTCTCAGGCTTCTGCAGAGCCTGATGATGAACTGATCATTAACTGAACCAGGTGTGCTGGAAGAGGGAAATACCTAAAACATGCAGGACACTGGGCCACAAGGACTGGATTTGAGAACCACTGCTCTAACTCCACATCCAAGTTAATATTCCTTGAACAACCAGCTTCTGTGACCCGCCTCCAATGAATCCTCGCGAACGAGCCCGACACGCTCCCTCTCTTCAACAGGGGCTGGCGGGACGGACCTGGTCGCGCTTCCGCGGCAGCGGTACCGGAGTGTGTTACTCACTTTATTTACCCAGCACTACTTGCAAAGAGTAGAAATGTCTTTAAAATTCTTAAACAACTGACGCTTAGCCTGGCGGGAGGATAGGTAAAGCCTGGCGGGCCGCCAGGTTTATAATGCACTGGGGGAAACCCTGCAATGCAATTTATGAGAGTAAGAGAAGTAGTCTCACTGGAGAGCATGCTTAACAACTCTGCTTTTTGCACCACAATCTGGTGCTGCTCAATTGGGAATACTAATTGATTTGACACATTTCTGAACAAAATTTATTAAACTTTGTTTTATTTACTTTATAAAACTTCAGGAAGCTATTTATCTATTTAAATTTTCAGTTAACTTTACAAGAGATAATGCCGTGCACTTTTTGTTTGAACTTAAAACAAAAACAAGTGAAAGAAACTAGTAAAGTACTCGGAGAGTGCACACCTCCGCCGAGGCAGACACCCCCCCACCACCACCACCACCAAAATTTAATCATTTGTTCCTTGTGCCAGTATCAACATTTCCTGAAAATGTCATTGGTCAAAATGTGTTTGTCAAGGGAGTGCCTCATTAGGGAAAGAGGTAATCAGGGAGGGAAAGAGAGGGAGTAGAACCACCAAAATCTAATCAGTTCTTCCTTGGGCTATTTGTGGCCTCCAGTTAAAATTTCATCAAAATCCATCGGTAACTTTTTGCATAATCCTGCTAACAGACGGACAGACAGACAGACGGACAGAAACATGCCGACTGTTACATACACCTTACCGCCTTGAAAAATACCTTTTCAGTTGTATTGAAATTCTGGAAACTTTTATTTACTGTAGAAAACTTTTGGGACTTATTCATTTGTTAATTTTTTCATTTAACTTCATCAGACATGCTTGCTGGGCCTGGGACCTCCATGCACTTTTTGTTAGAATTTTTTCACTAAGATATCTATTGTCTGACCCTGAAAAAACCATATCATTCAATCACTAGTCTGAGCAGCCAGTTCCTCCGCACTCCAGGTTCAAGTCTGACACCAGGAGGACCTCCCATGAAGGGGTTTTCCCCACCCTTGGTCCGCATCCCTCCTGCACCAGAACCGTCGCAAATAAGATTGAGACGCCCTGTCTCCCCCAGGAGCTTTGGTGGTACCGATTATGCAAAATTTAAATTAAATCAATCATATAATTTTTTTTACCCAGCCCTACTAAACATGAAAATAATCAATAAATCTGCTCAAGTTGATGACCAGACCAGTGATCAAGTCAACCATAAAAGGTCAAAGTGATTTTTGATCTACTTCTTGATATACGATTTTCCTTCAGTTAGTAATACCAATTGAAAAGTTGAAGGTCATACTATAACTGTACACAGTAATGCATTTTTGTTACTTTTGCATTTACATGTTGTGTCGACACCACTCTGGTGACTACTAATGCTATTTTAGTTTAGAAATCCCCTGAAAACAATGACCCAGAGCCCCACATCCTCTGTCTGATTGGTTCTATTTTTCACTATGCATCCTTCTCTGATTTGGTTATCTTCTTTCATGTGACCATTTTAAAAAAATAAGATGTGGCCCCTGATAACCAGCCATTGGATATACTATCATACTAAACAGTGAGTGGTTGTTCGTGAACCTTGCAATACCATGTCCAGCATTATCATCAAGTACATACTTATACAAGTCATTTGCATTTGGGAAATGTTTCCAAAAAGCTGTGGATGGAAGTGGATGGAAATCTTTTTCGTTTTAAAACTGTATAAACATACAACACTTGTGGATGAAGCTTAATATTAGCCAATGACCCCTATGTGAATCAAGTTCAAACAGTCTATTAAACTTACTGGTGCTGTAGATTAATCGCTCTGTCACAAAGACAATGATAATACAAAACAAGAGCAATTCCACAATTAATATAACCATTTCTATAACAAAGCTGCACAATGTCAGTGAGCCCACCTTGAAACAAAGGTGTCTCATTGGGTCGATGTTGTTATAAACATGCGCAAATTACGTAACTAGTCAAATGACCCCACTGCCTTTTCCTCAGCTTCATATCTCTGTGGCTCACTGCCAGCCCAATGAAGACACTGAAGCCTTGTTGAAGCCATCCATTTTACACCCCTGATCAAAATCTTAAGACCAGTTGAAAAATGGCAAGAATTTACATTTTGCACTGTTGGATCCTAAGAAGGATCTAAGTAGAAATTCAAAATGCAGAAAGAAGAAATGGAAGTGCGACAAAAAACTTTTTGAGTAAGTAATTTATTGAAAACAATAATTAAAGTGAAATAGGCTGTTCATCGGCTAATCAAAAGTTTAAGATTACAGTCTTTAAAAGCCAATATCTTGCAAAAGTGTGGATTCAATGTCATTTTCTGTCAGGTATTCACACGGTCATGACCTCCTACTGCAAAAAAGCTTTCTATCTTTGAAAGTAGTCGGATTGTTGAGCTGCATAAGCAAGGCCTTTCACAACACGCCATCGCTGCTGAGGTTGGATGCAGTAAGACAGTCATTTTGAGTCCACTGTCTGGAACTGGTGTCTAATTTTTTTAACTTCCCTTGCCATCCATCCCCAAATGTTCTCAATTGACTTTAGATCAGGGGAACACACAGGACGATCCAAAAGACTGACATTATTCTTCTGGAAGAAGTCCTTCGTCAGGCGGGCATTGTGAACAGCAATGTTGTCTTGTTGAAAAACCCAGTGATTACCACACAGACGACGGCCCTCAACCATGAGGGATGCCCCCTGCAACATCTCCACATAGCCAGCTGCAATCCCTGCACAACCTGAAGCTCCAATCTTCCCCTGAAGGAAAAAGCACACCAAATCATGATGGCGCACTGTCCACTGTGCTGCGTAGAAAACATCTCAAGTGGGATCTCCTTGTCATGCCAGTAACATTGGAAGCCATCAGGACCATCAAGGTAAAAAAAATTTTCTCATCTAAGAATAAAACTTTCTTCCACCTTTCAATGTCCCATGTTTGGTCCAAATGTGCAATTTTTTGACGTTGATGGAGACGAGGCCTTTGAAGATGTTTTTTGCTCTTAAAGCCCTTCTCTGGAAGATGCAATCTGATGGTTATTGCGCCGCAGTCAACACCAGTAACAGCCTTAATTTGGGCTGAGGACAGCCAATCGGATCCTCTGGCTCAGCACCAGTTTTTTTTGGATCTACCACTTGACTTTTTTGTTCCATAACCCTCAGGATTTTTTAATGAATTCAAAATGACTGTCTTACTGCGTCCATCCTCCGCAGCGATGGTGCATTGCAAGAGACCTTGCTTATGTAGCTCAACAATCCGACTACTTTCAAAGAGAGAAAGTTTTTTGCCTTTGCCATCAGGTCATAACGGTGTGAATACCTGACAAAAAATTACATTGAATCCACATTTTTGCACAAATTGTGGCTTTTAGATGCTGTGGTCTTAAACTTTAGATCAGGTGATGAACAGCCCATTTCAGTTTTTAATAAATTGCTCACTCAAAAACATTTTTTTGTCTCACTCCCATTTCTTCATTTTGAAACTCTATTTTAGATCTTTCTTAAGATCCAACAGTGCAAAATGTGAATTCTTGCAATTTTTCAACTGATCTTAAGATTTTGATCAGGAGTGTATTAAAAGGTCATTATTGGATTGTGCAGAAGCATGGATAAGGAAAGGAAGTGATGCATGTCTGAGTGGGATCAAAGGTGTGATTCAGTTGGGGCTTCCCACTGCTGTTGTGGCTTCTTTTGACATGACACTAATCACAGCTCACACATTCCCCAAAACACCTACAACCTGAGGTCAGGAAACCGCCTCTGTCTTGCACACAAATAAACTCCCAACAAAGCCTGCTGCTCTCCACAGCATATCCCCCACTCACTGTGGGAGGGCTGAGCGAGCAAGGTGAGGAAGAGTTGGGGAGGGAGAATGAGGAAGCATTCAGGAGAGAAGGGAAGAAAGACGGAAGTTTCCATCAAAATGTTGGCTATCGTTGAGAGACAATTTATTAAAAGTCTAGCCGGTATTTTTACCATTAGTCACTATAATGTACTTGCTTCTTACAGACAGCAGAACCACAACAAACATCAAACCAGTCTCCTCTTCACAGATTGATAACTGAAGTTCTCAGTGGTGTTAAATAAAGTAATTCCTGTCAACTAATTTCCAATATATCAGTGAACTGCTGCAATCATCAACAGTCTACCCACAACAAAGCTGGTCCTGCTGTGAGGAAGGAACTTTGTCTTTTGTGTGTTTCCTTATGTTTACTTGGCTGCTATCTAGTGTGAGGAGCAGCAGATTGTGTGACAGACACCTGGATCACTGAAACATGTGATCAGAAGACTGGCACTAATCCTCTGGGCTCTCTGGTGGCTCACACTGAGGTATTACAAAGTATTGAAGTACATTACCAGGAATGAAAAAGAGATTTGTTATTGTGAGAGATTAGGAGACAACATAAACAGAATTTATTAATTCAGTTCACCATCGGAATGAAACAATGAATAAAATCAGCTGCCACAAATGGTAAAGAATGCCAATGCTTGTCACAGTTAAGCCCCCCCATTCCACCCCCTCCTTCCCACAAACATTCAACAATTTGATGCATACATACAAACACTGTCCTTCCCATGATGCATCCATGCTTGGAGAAACTTGGCCCCCTGGGGACAGCCAGATTAACACATGACAGAGCTTGTTAACCCTGGACAAAGAGAGATGCTAATCTTGTACAGTCAGCCTCAAATGTCCTCAAACAGTGCGCAGACTCGGAGAGCATGGTGCCCAAGAAACATGAGAAAGAATAAGGGAGGGGTACATGGCCATGACAGAGGCCACAGTATGTCCCAGAAACTAGACAATGCTGTGGGGAGGCTGGGCTAGAGGGTCTGTCAGCCCCAAAACAATAACGGGTAGAAAGACAGAGACTGACTACAAACACGGCCCCAACGGTGTAGACCCGACTGCATCCTGACTAGGGCTCCACCGCCTGCAGGGATGAGCAGCAGGGCAGCGCAAAACGCAACTGTGTGGATATTGATCACATAGAGAAAGTGGGGAGGCGGGTTCCCAGCCCCCACAGATGGGTAAAACAGAAAGAAAAAGAAGGACAGAGGATGTGCATTAGCAGGCGGGTGTTCCTCTGATACTGTTAGTGTCTCCCCTGAGAGATAAGAGGATGTTAGGGACAAGGTTTTAGGAGAGTGCCATAAAGGGGTGGGGGCAGGGAAAGAGTAAGCAAAAAACAGCAAGACAGGACTAGACGCTGAGGACCCGACAGAGAGGCAACAGAGAAACTAGGGCTAATTTGTAACTTGAAGAGCTGCTGGATCATCTCCATAATGGGCCGTCTGCCCACTAACAAGCTCCTCTCTGGGGGCAAATGAGATCAGGCCAGCCCAGGACCAGCTGGTGGCTTTGGATCAATGACACCAGATAGAGCGAGATACAGAAGATGGAGGCAAGAGGGCAGCACCAGTGCATCTGGACAGGAAGGCACAAACACACCCCGTCAGGCCTCTGCGCTCTCTCGAGATTTCACACGGGACACAGACACACACACACGCGAAGTACAAGTGGAACGACTGTCCATAAGAGGATTATGGCCTTCTGTTTGAAGTGGAACAAGGCGCGTTACAGATGGAATTTGATCCCTCACAGAAAGGCTAACAGGTTGGGTGGTTGACCAGAGCAGCACCTACCAACTACAGCTTTCTAATCACAAATTGCATGCTTCACATCCCTACATCCACCAAAATCTGCCAGAAACTTCTCGTGTCCACTAAAGCATGTGTTGATGGTGCCATCTTTATTACAGCAGATTAAACTAAATATTTTTGAAATTGTGATATGGCCACATGCAATGTATAGATTATTCATCAATCAATTTTTTGATTAATATATGAATAATTCTGTTCAAAGACACTCCAGCCCACACATTAGATGCTGACTAATAGTGGATTTTTAAAAGCCAATTTAAGAAGAAATAGCCAAAACCAGATTAATCATCCAAATCCGAACAATTCAGTATTGTTAAAAAAGGACTTTTTTTCTGATTTAGAAAGTAACTATTGAGCTGAACATCCAAGACAAAGTAACAAATAGCCAAATGAATAAAGAAAAAGTTGGATCACTGAACATCCAAGTCCAACTACTGAATCAATAAATCTCCCACTTCTATTTCTTTTAGTTATTATTTTACCTCATAGTAAGCGGTTGTAGTTGAGAGAGCTGATATTACACATCAGCATCAGAAATGTTTCTACTTTTTCTGAAACATTACAACAGGGGACCACAATGTTTTTGACTTTGAAAAAGAGAAACTGATATGCTAGAGGAATAAACTGGCCTCAGCTGCCCATGGTAAAATACGTCTATCATTCTTTCAGCACCAGTGTGTGGCACAGATGCCCATCAGTCTACATGCAGCTATGGTGAGGTCAGGGAGGGTCCATCTGACATAATCATACCCAAATCTGCCTGAAGAGCAACAGTGTTAATGTGAAGAGGGGCACACTGACACCAGCATCTGTGAGCCACAGGTGGTAGAACCAAACACAAAACATAAAATTTTTTGGTTTTTTAGTGTTTAAATCTACATTGCACCAAACAACCAGGAAAGTGGAAGGCTTTGTGCCATAAAATGTTCGGATTTGAAGCCTAGCAACAGTTCTCTGAACCATGTCCATTATCCATCCTCCCACCAGAGGAATTCAGAGTGTCCAAACACAGCAAATTACTGCAGCTGCTGGCAAATACAGCCTCAAAACCTCGCCGCCAGTCGCCAACTGCATGCATGGACAACTGTGACAGACACCGTCAACCCAAGGCCACTATCTGTCAGAGTACAGACAACAGTTTATCTCTTTACTGTGCTAATTTACCATAGTGCCTGTTTCCTTATGAAACCTAATCATCCAGTAAACAAAGAGGGAGGTTTGGCCAAATATCCAGTTTCTGTTCATGGTTTTGATAATCCCAATACAAGAAACTATTGTGCTGCTGTTGTTTCCATGGCTTAAAGGAAAGCTACAAATGATGATGGTAGTTTTTCATGATGCCAAGAAAACCAAGGGTCACAGGTTCAGGCTGAAAAAAGCCTGATGACCAGAGGCGCAGGCTCACCCTCGTCATTGACGAGAAGTTCAGAGCTGGAGGTTTTTTTTTTTCTCTGACTCACACACCCAAACCCAACACCACTCCTGAGGCTAAGGGCAAGCTGACACACAAGTCTATTAATGCAACAATCATCTCCCCTCTAAGGACTGTGGGCATGGGTCGAGAGGCCAGCTGGGAGCAAAATAGGCCATTAAAATTTAAATTACCCCAAAATACAAGCCTCTCAAAGACATTTCATGTGAGGATATCCTGTGGCAATTTCTGCCAGCATACCTCAATATGCATCTCTGAGTTATTACAGCAGCTCTCATCCCTGTGTTAACTCGCAGTAATGTCTGACTTATTTAATGGGCCGCTGACAACATTAAGTGGAGAAATAATGAGTGATAAAAATCAAAACAATGTCTTAACACCATCAAAATACTATGGCTTGATTCATATGAGACTCCATGAAATATAACTGGGTTCTGACAAATCATTAATAAGAATTAATAAATGAAAGCACATCACTCTAACAAATTACAATGCACTTTAAGCATTTGTTTATGTAAAATCACTGATTCAAAGGAGAAAAAGTTTGTCAGATTGACTTAAGATGAAAATAATTGCCATCATGACCAATATTAAATAATTTAAATGACTTAATTCAGCATTGGAAAAGCAAGGTAATTTTTACCACAATTAAACTGCTAACTGACTAGTTTTGTTTGTTTCTTTTTTTTTTTTTTTTAACATACTGGAATGGAAAAAGTGAATGACATTAAAAACAGGTCCCCAGCTGGACCCAGATCTGGGCCATTGTATTTCATGGTTGGCTTCTTTATCACATAACCCTCCCAAACAAATGCGACTGTTGGATATTATCACCCTCAAGACTTTGACACTTTTATGGAGACAATTCAACTGCTTAGATATTATCAATTATTGAAAAATGTCTTGTTGACAAATTTCAGTAAATATACAATATCTCATTGAGGTCAGTCCATGCAGCACACTATTCAAAGACTTTTACGGTGTATATTTTGTTGATGGCCAACTCCAAGTCATGATAAGTATGTTTATTTTTTTATGTTATGAAATTACAATAGGCCCTTTTCCACCGCAGCAACTTTTGCAGGAACTTTGAGCATTACCCTGAACTTTGAAAAACCCCAGTGCCTTTGCATCTAAATTACCTGGATCAAAAACTTTCCCTCGCCCCCAAACTTTCCCTGAAGACGTTCCTGGTAGGGAGGTACTACTTTTCAGATTACCAAGAATTCTTGGGGGCGGGGCTGATTGGTGGACTACACTCACAGTGTTTGCACATTCCGTTCACCCGCCACAATTTCATTCATTATTTAATTTCCACAAGCTTTGTATTTTGATAATTCGGAAAATGGACGAAAAGAGAAGCTGCGACAAGTGGATGGATGATATCCAGACTCTTGAGCCTTTTTATGGTAGAGGAAATTCAGACGGCCTTTAAATCACTGACACAAAACGAGCGAATTTCAAGTAAAAGTCAAGTAAACTTATGCAGGATTATAAGAAACTAAAGGACCACAATGGTCACAGTGGATCCAACCGCCGAACAATGAAATGGTATGTATATCACAGAAATATTCCCTGTTTAGTTTGTTCCATGCTGTAACAGTAGTCAGTGGCACCAGTAGTTTAGTCAAAAGTCAGGTTAATCTAATGCTAGTACTAACTGCTCAACAGTCTGACACTAAACCTAAATTAGAGAACATTAACTAACTGTTTAAGTATTATGATTTCCACCTGAAATGCACCGGACGGACTCGACTCTTTACCGAACCTGGGCTTGTTTGTGAGCTCATCCATTGTCTACTGCCTTTTACAACGAACCAGGTAAGACATTTCACATGTCACATCACACTGGTAGGAATCTGTCATCATGTGTTCTGTTATTAATTTTCTACTACTTTTCATGTAGGAAAGCAAAAAAGGGATCGGGACCATGGAGTTCCAGACTGGCTGTCCTAGACCAGCTGGTCCAGAAGCCGAACTTTTCAGAGAGGTTTCCTTCCTTTTTAATCTCAAGGCACGTTGTTTTTTTTTGTTTGTTTGTTTTTTTT
>JAPTYQ010000029.1:5133106-5175005 GCA_029814465.1 Ostorhinchus cyanosoma
ATATTAATCCTTTTCTACACAATCACATACAATCGCATTTTATTTCCAATATCCACCTTCAGGAATGAGTAGTTACTATGGGTCCTTGAATGCACCATTCACCAGGACAGCGCGCCATGCTGGAATTGAAAGGGGGTGAATAGCGAATAGCAGGGGAACGGTGGTCTCTCTAAGGAGAAACCAATCACCTCCCAGGCTCGGGGATTATTCAAATTAGAGATGAGGTCACCTCTTGCAAGTCACCCTCCTCTCTCTCTCTCTCTCTCTCTCTCTCTCTCTCTCTCTCTCTCTCTCTCTCTCTCTCTCTGGCTCTCTTGCCCGAGTTCCTCCTCTGCTTGTCTGTCTGTTAACCTCCCTCCCTCCCCTAAGGGCCTTACACCCCTTTTCACTCCTCTTCAAACCCCCTTTTCTCTTCCTTTCTCCATGCCTGATTGCACACACACACATAGACACACACAGCCGCCCTGCATGCATCAAGTTGCCTGTATTGTTCACCGTTGCTGTTGCATCAATAAGAGTTTATAGTCTAACATATCATAGACCTGTTGATTGTGGAAATGTAATTAAGATGGTTACTGATGGAATTGTGTACATTTTTTTGAATCTCTTACAAATTACTCCAAACGGTGGATGTAATCATGCATAAATGTATGGGCCGTGTATAGGATTATTTGTCTTTTAAGCCACATTTCAAGCAAACAGCAAGGAAATATGCTTCAACATGGCTGCACCTTGAGGTGTACACCTGCTTGGGAATTTAATCTGACACAGTGTGAGGGAAAAGAGCAGAAATAGCCATAAAAAAAAAAAAAGACAGAAAAAAACATGACACCAAGGAGTTTGTGCAGACACCCTTTCGGTTAGGATGTGTGTTTTCTCTTGGTTCCAATCAGACATAGAAGGTGCATTGTTTCATGGCTTATGAGCTTTTGTCTGTGTGCGCCGTGCTCCTCACCAGAACGGGGCCTTTCATCAGAGACAGTCTGGGTGGGCATGCCGCCTGTCTGCCCGTCTGTCTGTCTGACTGTCTGTCTGCTTGTGCCGCTGCTGCTGCTCAGCTCCCAGCAGCCGCCTGCCTGGCCCTGTCTCCTCCATGAGCCAGGCTTTTGTGTTGCTGCTCTTGTTCTGGAGGGGCTTCTTTTGTGGGGCGCTCTTCTCTTTCCAAGTGCTGGAGACCGTGAGGGAGATTTGGCCCCCATGTTGCTTGTTTGAGCTCAGTCAGAGCAGAAATGTACAGTGCAATCGTGGCAATCGGCTTGCGAAGGCGTCTCCCTTTATCTCTCCCTGTCAGATTTCCAGGGGAAGTTTTGTTTGTGTTGTGGAGTAGACTGGCCTCAGACTACTTTACCCACCACTTTACATCAATTAGTAAGCTTATTACCCAGCTTATTGTGCTCTTCTGTGCTGCTTTATTGCTGTTTAATTTAAGGCCAAGTCATTATCTGCATGGTTAATAAAGTTGTTTGTCCACTTGAGACTTTCCAATCTGACTGCACAGAGGCATCCATGTTATGTGGGATAAATGCAGGTGGAAGACATGAAATGAGAGCAGGAAGAGGGTGGGAACTAAGGGGGTTCGATGCCTCTTGGCTGATGCTGATGGACGTATTGGCATGGTCAAGCAGCCGCAACAAAGAGAGGAAGGTGTTTTTGTTCACACAGGCGGTGCTGTGCAGTAGCGGAGACAGGAAGAGGCAGGGCCGCATACCCCCGGCCGCACAGTTCCCGTGTTATTTATCTCATTGTTTTTTCCCCCTCACCGTCCCTCCACCCTTCAGCCCAACAGTCCAGCTGGGGCACAAAAAGGTTCTGGCACTCTGTCAAGCTCCAAACAAACCTTGGCCTTTAGTCTGGGTGTCTGCTACCTTTGACAAACTCTTACACAACATATGAAAGCTATTTATGCAGCAGCAGATGCAGGCATGTTTTCGCAGTTGATTCCTAGGATACGAAATGAAGTAACCTTTTTTCATAAAATGTATTAAACCAAGACAACAAAAAATTTTGACCATAAAATGCAAAAGATGTGGTGATTTTTTGTGGAAACGTGTTTTTGAAGTAAATTTTAAAAGTGAAACAAATTCTTGTAACTCCCTTGTCTCCTTGTAAAGAGAGATGAGCAAGTGTTTCCATAGAAATGCTGATGCCAGAAAACATTATTCAGTGAAGCTTTAATATCTTGATTTTGGCTGTTCTTCATTGGTCTTATTTTTTCCTGGTTCTAAAATTAGGTGGAGGTACCGTCCTGATATGAACCACACCCTCAGCTGACTCAAGCTTTTTATACGAGCTCTAATGGTTATATAACTGAAGAAAATGACAATTATTGTTTAAATGCTGTATGATAGTGAGTTTTATTGTTATTTTATCAAGTAAAAACTGCATCAAGTCAGCCAAAATCAAAGAACATATGTTACAATGACACTAGAATTACTAATTATCTAAGTATCTCCACTATACACATCAGGTAGACATCAGTATTTGTGGGAGGTTTAGGAAGGAAAAAATAATGGGTCAGCTTCAGCCTTTAACACCCAACAAACAAATTTGAAAGCCACGTTCCTTTAGTCATATTCTACTGATTAAAAATAAATGAATAAATGAATAACATTGGCACTGACACTTAAGTACAATGCTTTTGAGAAAATGTTTTCCATGAAGAACCACGTCAGAGTTTTGTCAAGAGCAGGAGTTGGTACAAAACACTGGGTTTTAACCAGCTTTATATGTAAAGTGTCATGAGATAACTTTTGTTATGATTTGTCACCATATAAATAAAATTGGATTGATTGATTGAAAATTTCCAGGGAGGAAAATCCAGTCATTTATGTCAAACTACTTAACATTGTAAGAAGACTTTCACAAAGGAAGCACAAGAAAGCAAAAATTCTCAAAATCAGAAATTCTGAGTTTTTGTGTTTTTATGATGCTTCACATTAGTTAGTTAAAGCCTTTTGTGATCTATTTTTTGTTTTATTTATTGAACCTCTATTTAACCAGAAAAGACGCTCTTGTAATATTTATTTTATAAGACTGTCCTGGCTACAATACGAGAGGTTACAGACAGGATAGCAACCAAACGTAAATGTACACAAAGTTCACAAAAAGTATAAAGCAAGTGTAAAATTAGATGTGCAGAGACTGTTGTTTGAGAATTAAATTAATTAGGCACAATAACTATAAACAGATGTTTGTGCTTTACTGTCTTCCAGAAGCTCCTTTCCCTGCCACAGAACCCGTCACTTGAAATGTGTAACCAGTTTAGAAAAGGTAATCCAAATAGGCTACCCCAGAATGTACAACATGTGTATTAGTGGATACATGTGTATGCATGCAGGTTTAATTTCATTTTAAAGTAATAAAACTACAAGTACATATACTTGACATGAGCTCCTCTCTGCTCCTCTTCTCCTCTCCTCTATTCATGCCTCAGCAAATGCATGTTATGGACTTGACTTCTTCCCTGGAGTCTCCATGCTTTATGTCCTCACAAGTTTTCCCTGGATCATCTCTGGATCATCTGCTGTGGTCCTGTTTCTCTCCTGCCTCCATCGTCACCATTCATTTATCCATATAGTTGTGATAGTATTTATTATATAGTTACGTGGACAGTAGAGGTTTCTATTATTGGTACAAAGAGCTGCAGTAGTTGTATTTGTAATAGTGATATGGATATGTGTTCTAGTTATTGGTAGTTACACTAGCAACAGCAATTCTTGTTTTTCACAATCATAGTTCAGTTTGCTGTGTATCCATATTTTGCTTCTAATCAATAAACCAAAGCATAATATGCCTTTCTTTTTTGCCCAGGCGTGTACAGTCAGATGCTTGGATTGTACAGAGGTCTGTTAGTGAGCCAAGCCACACCAGAAAGAAAGCAGCTGGCACTGAGAGACAAGGCAGGGAGACAAGACACACCCATCACATCAGACGCCAGTCGCCATCTTTTGTAGAGGTATTAAACCATCATATTAGTAAGAAATCACCACGCATAACTCTTAATACTAATAAAGATGAGAATCGTTATTTTACAAATGGGGCGTGGATGTATGGATGAGTGCACGCAGATACAGGTTAATGTGCTGCATAGCAGTGCAGCTGCACAGCACAGGCTCCCTGAAGAGTACATCGTGCCAGCAAAGCATATCATTAACATGCTGGATGCTACTGCACTCACCAACAGGGAACATGTGAAGGAGGAAGACACACAGGCAACACATAAGAGGCTGACTGAACCTCATTTATAGGCCATCATCATATAATATGTATGTTCAGCCAGACACAGTATGCATACGTCTAACACGGATGATGATACTCGCTGCACTTGGTATCAGTGGTTGCTGATTTCAACAGTAAATATTCCACACGTGTGTTGTTGCCATGTGAGTGCTATTAACTAGATGGGAAATCGCAAGGCCCAGCTTCACATTATGCTTTCTCTATGGGACTGTTTAATCAGCTTTACCCAGAAACCTGATGATATCCAGAGCCTGTTCCTGTCAGTCTGACTGCTTCATCTCAGCCTTGGTAGCATCCTCGAGTTAATAATGTATGTGTGTACTAAGGGTATTGGACAGCATACAGCTCAGCAGCCCTTAGAGAACTGAGGAGTGCTCATATCTGCCTTAATCTTTTACTGTCTCCTGTATGCTCTGTCATTCTCATCCATTTGCATCTTTTGCTGTGTAAGTAGTGTGTCCACTTATCTTGCACTGAGAGGTAGTTGAGATGGTGATAATGCTAGAATTGAAGGTCAATACCCTCAGAGATTCTCAATCAGCACTGTATTTTATGAAAGGCACTCCCTTTTCTTAATGTTTCACCTCTCTTCTCCTCCTCAAAGTGGATGCATTTCAGCCTCCCGTTGTGTCTGTATTGCTATTGAATTGGTATTGATTTCCCATGAATGCTTGTCTGGTGATGCAGACAGAGCCTGGTTCTCCCTCTAGTGGTGTCAGAATTTCACAGCACACCGGGGTCATCAGGTTTGTCTAATACGACTGCTGGAACTTCAGTCAAAATACTTCCTGAATAGGTAATACAGGGTGTCCCAAAAATTTTGACATAATTTCTCCTGACCATGTAATCACTCCGATGTCAATTTTTGGGGGGGGTTTGGGACACCCTGTATTTAGCCCAGGTAATTATTTTCTATCTTTCTTTTTTTTTGCCACATTAGCTACATCAGGTGATGTTAAACTGGCCGTAGCACACCTTAATGTCCTAATTTTCTTGAAACTCTAATAAAATGTACATTTAACCTAGCCCAAAACGAGTATTAGGCTCAAACTGACGATAGAAAAAAAGATTACTTGAGAATAAAGTCATTATTTTATGGGTGGTGGAGGGAATGGATCACAATAGTACAGGAATAAAGTTGTAATCTTACCTCTATGAAATATCTGAATAGAAATAATGACATTGCACAGCATCAAATCATGCTTCAAAACACAACTGCTGGTATCAGATCAAATCCTTGATGAAAAACCACTGCTGGACATGGGCCACTGTGTTTGGTTCATCTGGTAATTTTGACAACTCTATTAATACTAGATATTTGCTCATTTAAAATAAGAAGTGCAATGGTAACTTTATTTTTTAGTATTCAAAGTATTCTTGTGATAATCCTCTCCCAACATGAGAATTTGTTTAGCCCTCAGTGTGGCCCTTATGCAGGAAATAAAACCTGTAACACTCTAACCAACCTTTAGACATAACTGATATTTTAAAAATGCTTGTACAGACAACATAAGGCCTTTGAACATAATGTAAAGGTGATAATGTAAAACCTTTGTACATTATTGGGAATTTACTGCTGGGTCTTAAGTTCTTTATTTTTCAGAACCACACAACTGCTAATTTCACACTTTTGATGGTAATAACATGTTATATATAGTGATAATATAAAAAGTGTATTAATTTTGTCAAAATTTGTACAATTTACACTAAATTCACAGTCCATTCGTCTGTCTGTCCATCCCTCCATCCATCTTTCTTAAAAATGTTGGTAAGGAAAGGCTATTATATTGTTGGGTTGTATGACATTTTCAACCAAGTTCCAATAAGTTCAAATATTACTGTACAATTGGGAAATTTATATAATGACCTCAAACCTATTTTTTGGTGACTTTAAAAGGAATTTTTCTCCACATTTAACTTTTCTGCAGTGATTTTTTCACCATTTACTATAACATCATCCTGTTCATTTAGCATTTTTAATTGGAAATCAGTTATTTTTATATATTTAATTTACTAACCATGTAGACTTTCATAAAAGCTCAGAGTAAATTTAATGATTATTATATTAAAACAGAATATTGAAGTAAAAGTGACATTTTCAGCAAAAATGTATCATTAACTAAACATCTTAATAAATATCTACAACCTAATTTGTCAAACTACGTAGGTTTTACTGATGAATCAATGACTGTGGTTCCATATTCATTATGGAGCATCTGAATGTCTTAATTAGACACATCTGATGCCGCTGAAATACTGAGAAACTACATTCATGTGGCACTTTTTAAAATATACTCCTGTGAACTGAACTGCAATAGTAGATGGTTTAAAACATTTGTTTCCACTGTTTTGTTCATGTGGAAAATTGGTAATATTTTCATAATCTGGTTTTGATATTTTGGAAATTGATAAACATAGGGCCAATGCCTCTGTGCTCATCCGGGCAGCCATTGTGATGCTTACAATTTATAATGTATTAAAACATGGTACTACATGGAAACATCTAAGGAACAGTTCTTTATAGATACAGTGGTATAATGAATGCCCAGAAGACACCAAAATTCAAAAAGACGCCGAAAGGCACCAAAAAGTTCAGAATTTAATGCTGAACTGCCTGGAGGAGAAACGGTTTTAGTGAAAGACTGGAAAAATAAACTAATCCCCGGACGGCACCAAATTCTAAAAGGCACCAAAAGGCACCAAAATACTGAACTCTGGGAGGAGAAGCAATTTTAGTGACAGACTGGAAAAATAAATAAAGTTGTACATAAATAATTTACAAAGCAAATTTGATAAAGTGATAAGTTTTGTGAGATCTAGCCAATGAATCAGTTGGAATTGAAATCCATTGAAAATTGAGGGAGGAGAAGCAATTTTAGTGAAGTGTGGAAGAATGACGGATGGATGGACAACCTAAGCGCGACGGCAATAGCTCATCCACCGGCCTGGATGAGCTAAAAACATCTTTTATGCACATGAGCTCTTGCATAGTATTACCATTTATTACTATTACTGAAAATAAAATGTGAACGAATGTCATTTTAGTGCCAGTCTAATTTATTGTTGTTTAGTTGTAAATGTTCAATCAGAAGGCATCACATCCACAGATTAGATTCAATACAAATGAAGGTAAAAAACGAACAAAAACAAAAAAAAACAAAGTTCATAGTTAATCTTTTACAGAAACTGAGAAAACTCCCTTTGATATGTCATTTCCTTTTTACACTGACAGAAGTAAAAAAAGTACACTACCTGGCAAAAATTTAATTCATCTACATTTAACTAAGCCAATAGTTCAGATTCTTCCATTGGGTAATTACTGAAATGTTTAATATGTTTGAACTTGTTTGACCCTAATTGATGCAATGAGTGGTTTCTCATTTCTTAAAAAAAAAAAATTAATTTGCTATGAAAAACAAAGACTGGACAATACCAGGATTCATTCATCTAAGATTCTGAAAGAGCATAAGATGGAATTTCCACACATGGATTGGACACCACAGAGTCCAAACCTGAACCTCTTTCAGAATCTTTAAGATTTTATGCAGTGATCCAACTCTCCCATCACTCTTGGCAAAAAATTAATGCAACCAATACAATTAATGCCATGGAGAATGTGTCCTGTAATCCAATGTAAAGGTGGTCTTTTCTTGTCCAGGCAGTGTAATTAACAAAACACAAGTGAGCAGTAATAGTGTTACCATTACATTAAAACAGCATTAAGGACCTTCATGCTAACAGACGGATTATGTACGCGGGGCTTTTCTCCATTGTGCTCTATGGCTCCCATGTGAGACATTAAAATCAAGTAAAGCTGTACATTAGTCTTCAGTGCATGTAAATAAACATTCTAGTGCTGCAACTTACAGTTCTATTCATTATGTTTTCATTTGTCAACATTTTGTACACGTACCAATTCACATAAAATAGTTAGAATTTCATTTAGTCCAGTGATTCTCAATTGGGGAAGGGGGTCACGGACTCAGTGGCTATTAGTACAGAGGAGATGCAGCAGATTCCCTCATATTACAGTGATTCTCAACAGCGGCTGTACCCCTGTGTAAAGGTCCTGTGTAAGTGCCGATATATAACAGAAGCACCCCCCCATCGTGAATTTGTTTTAAGGGGGTGGCAGGTGGGAAATGCTGAGGTGAGGGGAGCTTTATCTACAGAGTCCCCCCAGACCCCCGTGTTATAAAACAAACACTGCTTTAGTCCATGTTTATGTATGTACATCGCCCCTTTTAATCCAGAATCTAAAGGTATATAGTTTAATATCAGAAAGAAAACAATAAGAACAGCATCCAGATCTTGCATTTATGATCAGTTTTGTGTGATATTATACTGCAGCAGTATAAATAAGACTAAAACAAAAAGTATATATTATAGTGAATTCATTTTTGTATGATAAACCCAATCATTGTAGCTCTGAAACATTTAAACATATGTGCATAAAAAAAGGAAACATCATTTAAGTAAACATGCAACCTTTATCCCTCTCATTCCTTTAATTTTGGTCAAAATGCCTTTTCCACTGGTCACTGCCTTTTGCCTTCAAGGAGAGTGCTGGGATGACCACTTAATACTTAAATAAGTTTCTATAATTAAAGTCATATTCAGACACATTTTCTTTAAAAACAGTGAATGAAGAACTGCTGGTTTTTAGAAATTCCTTGCTCACTGACAGATAACATAAATGAGCTATTACTCTTGGAACATGTGACTTCAATGCCCGCGTACCGACTGTCAGACTGTCGCTCTACGCCACCTACATGGTCTAAATGGATCCAGTACTCTACATTGATAGACCTCTCTTTTAATACCACTAAAATCATGATTTTCTGAATCATTTCAGCTTCAGACAGAGCCTTGTAAAGACTCTGGGTGCATTAGTGTGCAGTCACCTGGCTCTTAACAGCAAAACCACTTCATACATATTGATGACTACCTGATTGGCTGCAGCGCTTGCCTTCCTCTTACAGTGTCCTTCGCCTTGAAGGAGGATGAAGAGTAAGAAAATAAAGCCAAAATGAAGAAATAGCCTGTAACAGTTCCTCTCCTTGCAGCTTATCTGGCTGTCTGTTGTCTACTCTACCCATTATGAAGATACTGTATCCACATTTACATGTAATTATCATGAGGCACAAATATCTCATTGCCTAAGTAGCCACACAATGATAATAAGACATATAAAAGCCTGGTGTACATTGTGTGTCATTCAAGTGAAAATGGCTTTAACCCTGTATTCAATCTACAGCAGTTAATGGCATTATGTGTCTAGTCATCAAAGGCCTAACAAACTGGCATTTCAGAAGAAAAGAATAAATTATTCATACAGTACAAAAGCCAAAGCAGGTAATTGGGCTTGTGAAAGTGCATGCACTCTGCTGTTCCAGCACTAATTTAAATGCAAAATTCAAAGGTGGGCAACAGAGGACAATGTGCTCCAAGGTCAGTCAGTTCACTCTGAAGACATTATGGGCCCTGCTGGGAATCTGCAAAAAGGAGTGCAAGTGCAGTCAGCCGTCACTAGAGAAAAACCCTTCCAAAAAAAAAAAAAAAAAGCAATTCAGAGACATATGGACTGTTTTGCCCTTCCACTCATATGCTGCTTCCTCCCACTGTGCATCTTCCTCTTCTTCCTCTTCCTACTCACTAGTCACAGCAGCAGAGGAAGGAACATGATGTGCCTTCAGGCCCTCGGAACTTCCCAGAGCTGGGCGTGTCTGTGCACTCTGCAATGAATGCATGCAGATCTGTGATGCGGACTTGCTCCTGTGTTTGTGCCTGTAGAAGGAGAAGCAAAGGCCCTTGTTTTTAATTTTGCCTTGTACATACCCTTTATTTTACCCCACCCCCCAAACTGGAGGTGAGGCTATTGTTTTTGGTTCGTTTATTTTTTGTCTGTTTGTCAGCAACACAAAAACTACTGGACCAATTTCCATGAAATTTTCAGGAAAGGTGCGAGGTGGACCAGAATAGACCCAATTAAATTTTGGTGAATGTAGGTCAAAGGTGAAGGTCAAGGTCAACAAAAATGTGTTTTCGTAATGATAAGAGATATGGCAAATCAGGTAAAATGTTTGCGACGGGCGGAGGTTTGCTGTGCCCACCACTTGTTTGTATACATATCATTTATCTGTGGTACAGAGTTGGCCTTTTGTATATTGAAGTATTTCTCTGTAGATCTGTATGTCAGTATTTTTCAGCATGTTTAAATTTTGTATATTTTTATGTACACTCTTTCTTTTAGCAATTTAAGAATCTGCTGCTAAACAAACTGATTTTCATTGTTCCTGTAACCTTGAGACTAAAGACCTGTTCTATTCTATTCTATTCTATTCTATTCTATTCTATTCTATTCTATTCTATTCTATTCTATTCTATTCTATTCTATTTTGAATTTTAAGCACCGACTTATAAAAACATTTATATTGAACACTGCACTTTTAAACCATTAATACTGGAACATATTTGTTTATTCCTGTCTGTCATTTGCAGCATTTGATATTGTACCTGATGTTTTACCTTCTACCTGTTATGCTATTATGAATATTGACAATAAAACAAAACAAACAATGCCTTGTTCTTAAATTAACCTGCATGTATTTTCAAAAATGTTCCATCCATCTGTTGCATATACCTATCCATTACCCAGAGCAGTTTTCTCAACCTATAATCCATCCTCTCTTATACTTAGGACAAAATTACAGTCTGTCTAACTGCTGATCGTACCATTATAGTGTCATAGGCTCCTGTGATGAGTGCGATGAAGAGGGACAGCACCATGTAGATGAAGAGGGAGATAAAGGTGTAAAGGTAGACTTGGCTGAAGACCCAAACCAGTGTACCGCTCTGCTCCATCTCAGCAAATGTTACGAACATGTCATCACCATTTATGAGCGAAAACAAGCACTCTGACACCATGGACAGGGAGCGAAACTGTATAAGTGGGTTGAGAGAAGAACACAACACACATAAGTGGAGTGACAAAAGTGGTATAGTATTAGCAAGTCAATTTGTATGTACATAATCCTGCATCACAAAACATACATTTGTGTCTTCTATTTAGATGAAGTTACTTGTATATGGAAGCCACAGCTAAACCTTGAAAATATATCTTTTTGCCAACAGTACAATTCATTCATAGTCAATAATACAAAATTGTACTTTTAACAGTGGCTATTTGCTTTTGCCATTTATATTTGAATTGGTGGAAGTTCGAGGTGTTAATAGATAAATTTGTTTCCTTTGGACTTTTCAACCTAGTTTAGCAACTTCCCTTTGTTCACTGCTTGTTGGTGCTCGGTGCTGAGCTACGCTTACAAACTGTGGCTCATTATCACTTCTATGAGTATCAACAAGCTAATTTCAGATAACAATTGGTATTTAGACAAAAATGTTAAGTTATGCTAAATTAATTTGATGTCAAAAAGGGTTTTAACTGTTGATGTTAATAGTTTGTAAATATAACTTTTTCCAGATACCCCTGTAGCCTTAGCATTTCTTCAGATACGCCTTTTCAACCTGTTCAAAACAAGAATTCCTTGGCTTATTTCACATAGGATGACGAATATGTTTTAATAAGATGACATTATTATGAAATGGCAAAGCAAATCTGCCCACCAAAGTATGTTTCCCTAGAGTGTAACTAATTACAACAAAGGTCACACAACTAAATTAGACTAACCAGCTGTTAGATCTAACTCCTTCTCAAATCATATCAGTAAACAGACTAGAACAGCTGTCAATGTTCGTGACAGATCATATAAAATTAAACTTTTACAAATACTTTAGTTGTTTTGGGCATTTTTTAGTTTGCACTTTTTAAATAAAAATTGCATTTTTTTTGTGTGTGTAAACATAAGGATCTATTGATAAGGATCAATAGTGGATTGTTAGTAGCCACAAAATGATACCAGTATACACTGCAATTTCATGTATTAGCAATAATTAATACAGTTAAATGAACATAAAAGTACATTTTCATCATTCATTGAACAGAAGTATAAAAGCTGCTCCGTGGACAATTAATGAAGCTTAGGTGGATCTATGGCCTGAAAGACTCACAATATTTGTTCTTATTTAAGAAGGCCACAGTACCTTGGCATGATAAGGCCCCAGCACAATCCAGCCACAGAAGCAATAGCCCATATAAATGGCAGCCGCGCAGCAGCAGAAGCGAATAACATTAGGAAAAGCAGCTCTCAAAGTCACAATCAAGATCTGTGGGAATAACAAAATAGGGGGTACAAATAGAAAAAAAAAAATCAAAAATCTTATTTGCCAAATATACAAAATTTGCCCATGGGTGTATATCTTTCACATACATTGTATTTTTGAAAGAAGCTGAGGTAGCGGATGACTCCGACCCACACCAGCAGAGTTGAAGTCCCCAAAAGGATCCCGCACACATCATATGATGAGATATTCTATCAAAGCAGAAGTATCATTAAATAACAGATGATGTGTATAGACTACAGAGCAAAACAGACTGCCTTTTACTGATTACCATTTCTCTGTAATAGTTCAGAGAGCAGTCTTTCTTGAATTGTGTATCATATTACCTTTGATTCAATCCCAATTTTAATGAAGCTGCCGATGATGGTGAACATGTCGCTGACAATGAGTAGAATGTACCAGCCATTAATAAACTCCATTCTGTCTCCCCAGGTCACACTGCGTCCGAGTTTATGTTTGAAGAACTGCACATACTCCTGTGTATTGAGACAAGAGATGATGTTGAGATGAGAATGGTAGGATAGTGTTAAATGGCAGACAAATATTTTTTCTTTTAATTTTGAACAAAGTTTATCAATGACAAACAAAATAGTAATAATTCTATTCACAAACTGACTGTAACAGTGCTTCAACTACTAAATACAGTCAAGAGTGATCAGTGGATCATATTTAATTCTAACCAAATGCTGTCACTCTTTTCAATATTGCAATCAGATGGAAAAAAGTTTTTATAGTACTTTTGGTCATGTGATCCATTTATAACTAGAACACAGTTGTAGGGCATCTCCTGACATATGTGGAACACTAACACAATGACTCACTGACACAGCAGTCATTTCCTTAGGGACAAGGAAAATACTTGCATTGGACACAAAACAAGGCCCCTGACTTTAACACTGAACACCCGGGGACAAACGGAACATGACACTCAGTGTAAGAATAAAAAAAAACAGGGCTGACTCCTACATACTTTGCATTTACATCAAAACCCTGTAACATAAGTGGTTGGATAAAGATTTGTTTTTAACATGTATTTAAAAAATGCAATTACTTTCAATGTGTGAATAATCCTAGTAGTTCAAGCTTACATTTTGCAGGAGGATTCCTCTCATTATGGAGCGACCACACAGCAGCAGAGATAGCAGACACACAAATGCCACCACCACATCAAAGAATTCCCGTGCATAGCTCTCCGCTAAATGAGGGGATAAATAAGAAATTTAAATACTCAAGACACAGATAAAAGAAAATCTGTAGTGGTCATTTGTTCATTTATTACTCACCATGCCCAGACACATTGGGGTCTTTACACTCCTTTATTGAGGCGTCATTCTGCAGATTGATTTTAACTTTACCACTGTGCGCCTTGTTATCCATGACAATCTGACAACCAACACAAGAAGTAAATATATACGTCCTTGGCTATGGATTGGTTTTACATTGTTAAACTAAGGGCTTTTCATATCACTTGATATTGATGATCATAATGGTACATGTGAAATTATTATTTCTTTCTTAAAGCTTAAAGGGAGATTTTTAGTCCTAAGCAAAAGCTAAATAAAAGCCAGTGATATTTTGTGGTTTTAAACTATTCATAAAGGATGATACAAAACCAATATGCACTGATTAGCCATAACATTATGCCACAGACAACCAAAGTGGTATTAAAGTTGATTATCTCATCACAATTGTGTAAGGGGGTGGGATCTATTAGACAGCAAATGAACACACAGACCTCAAAATTGATGTGAAACAGTAAAAAGGGCAAGAGTAGAGATGTTAGCAGCTTTGATAAGAGAGAATCACTGAGTCAGTGTCCCCACAACTTGTTGTTCATTCCCAATGTAAATTGGTTAATACTTACCAAAAGTATATGAAGAACAACCAGATCTCAGCTAACTGACCCTTCGGCTGTCCTGCTCTTGTCAGCTATGACAGTTATGTGTCTATTGTCCTGTTCTGTTTCTGTCTGTTTCTTTGCTGTGACCCAGGTCTGTAAACTGAATTGCCTCTCAGGGATAAAGTGACTCTTAATTGTATCTATGGGCTCATAATATTTTGATCACTTGTCAAATATTGTGTAGGTCCCCCTTTTTCCACAAAAACAGTTCTGACCCGAGGTCTAGACTCTACCAGACCTCTGAAGGTGTGCTGTGGTATCTGGACCAAGACGTTGGTAGCAGATCCCTCAAGTCCTGTAAGTAGAGAGGTGGGGCCTCCATGGATCTGATTTATTTTTCCAGCATCTCCCACAGATAATCAATTGTACTAAGTTTGGGAAGCCCTTCCTTAGTATTTTTGGTTGGTACTAATCACTGCAGACCAGGACCACCTAAGAACACATGCAGTTGTGGAGATGCACTGACCCAGTTATCACTATTACAATGTGGACCTTATTAAAGTCAGTTGCTTACGTTGCTCAGTTTGCTGCTTCCAACACATCAACTTCAAAGACTAAATGTTCACTTGCAGCCTAATACATCCAAGCCAGTGAAAGGAACCATTGTAATGAAATAATGAAAATTATTACACTTCTCCTGTCAGTGGTCAGAAAATTATGGTGCATATGATGCGACAAAACAAAAAATGTCAAACGATACAATAGGATGAAAATGACATCAAAGCTATAACATGATGAACGACATAAAAAATGAAAAGGGATGAAAAGGGATGAAAAAGATGTAAGATGGAGAAATTACGTGAAAGTTGCAACACAAGGAAAACGATTGAAAAAACAAAACAAACAAACAAAAAAAAATGTAAAAGCCATAACAAGACAACAACAATGAATGAGATACATCTAAGTTCAATTTGAGTTCTTATTCAAGAAGGTGAGAACAATGTAAAAGAAAAGAAAACATTCAAACAAGTGTTTGAGCTAACAGTGTACACAAAATAAAATAGGGAAGAAAAATAATAATGGTAGTCATCACAATGTATATATATATAAAAAAATCACTATTTAGCATTATCACCCAGACCTGTTGAGCAAGATATCAAAATATGTACGTCTCTTCAAATGTATAGAAAAATCTGTGATCATTTGAAAAGAAAATTCATAGTTTACCGTGATAGCAAAGGTGTAGCAGTCTGGGATTTCATTGTTGATAATAGTCTGAATGTTAATGGCCTTGAGCTGGAAGTCAATGGTGACATTGATCAGCCTGGAGACAAATACATGACACACACTAGTTTAAAACACCAACTCCTGAGATCAATGACACTTTTTTTTAATCTCTGATGTTAAAAACAGCATCATTGTCTAACTTGTAAAACTTCAGAGTGAAATTCCTGTGGTCGCCGTTTCCTGGAACAGTAGTATAAGTCAGAGGATTAATTCCAATGCACTCTGTAAAAAAACCAAAACCAAAAAAACAGAGTATTAGAAATAGCGCAACAGGAACTAAAAATGATGTTACATGAGGAAGTGTTTCCAGTCATATGAATTTAAAAACACACTTAGAGACTTCCTCAAAGCGGAATAATTCTACTGTAGATTCTACAGAGATTTGTATTGCTTAATTTTTGCTCCTAGATTTATCTCATTATCAACAGATGTGAGTCCCAAATCAGCAGGTGCATGTAAATAAGTCCTTTCCCAAGCCAAAGGCATCATGGGTCACTACTAAAGTATGAGGTGGGAGGATTCTGTCCTCTTTTTATAAGTATTTCTGGTCTTTAAAAGTAGGGCACAGTTGCAGGGCACTTGTATGACATATGTGGAACAGTAACACAATGACTCAGTCCTACAGTCATTTCCTTACGGACAAAGAAAATACTGGCAATAAATGCAAAACAAGGTCACTGATTTTAATGCAAAACACTTGGGGACAAATACAAACATGACACTCGTTTTAAATATTAAAAATAAAGCAGAATCATACCGTTGACTACATTAGGGTCAATGTCAAATGTGTCGTTGACAGGGTCGATGGTGCCTCTTCTGTAGTACCTTTGGCAAAGGGACAGCGCACTTCCATTTACACCAACACCCAGAACGTATGCATACCGGCCCAATGAGATCTGAGGCAGAGCCAAGTACTGGTAGCGAGAAATACAAATAATATTAAACATTAAATTTACTTGGGAACATCTCAGGTACATTTTTTTGCAAATGGTAGAAAGGCATTTGAAATCTAAAACAACTGAAACTGGAAATGTGACTGTAATTACATGATAATGACCAACTCCTCAAATTTACAAACCAATTCTTGCAATCACTTCGTTATATAGATCCTTCTGTATTAGGTTTATGGGATATGAATATACATGCAACAGCAGAAATGAGTCCACAGGCAGAGGTTTGTCAATACCATTTCAACCACAGCTATTAGAGAATCTGATCTACAGGGTGTCTGTAAAGTCTTTTTATAATTAAAAAAATTATTACAAAAGCAATTGATGAGATATATTAATCAGGTTTGTTCTATGCACTCAGTGGTTATCAAAGTTTTTAATCTAATTGCATTTCTGTATTTCAGGTACCCGGTTGATGAAATAGGTTCTGTTAAATAAAGTTTATCTTGATCTTTTGACTGAATATGTGTCACCACAACTGGACGACCTTCAACCAACTATCATTTTCCAGATAGATGGTGCAACACCACGTTGGAGACTGCATGTTGGTGGGTTCCTAAATCAAACATTTCCAGACCAGTGGATTGGACGGGATGGCCCAATTCCCTGGCCACCTCGTTCACCAGATATCACTCCCCTGGATTTCTTTGTATGGGGTTATGTTAAAGATATCGAATCCAACAAAGACACAGGATATCAACAACCTGAAGCAAAAGATCACTGATGTCATTACCACCATTGATGAGGCTATGATACAGCCAACATGGCAAGAAATCCAGTACCGACTTAATGTGCTTCTTGCAACGAATGGTGCCCATATAGAGATGTACTAAAAGAGCCAAAAAAAAAAAACCCTTCAATATCTACTTTTCATTTTGTAATAATTTCAACCAATTTGTCTGTTCATTTGCTTTTGTAATGTTTTGTCAAACCGTAAAAAGACTTTGTGATACTGTATATTCCGGGAAGGCTATGGAGTAAATCGGATGTGGATTATTGTATGATTGAGCAAATTCAGTTGCTTCACAATGTCACAAGATTTGGACAGCAGGATTCCAAACATGCAAAAACCTGCCAGACTTAAACATGATGGGGTAATTTGTATCAAAGCTAGAGACTGTTTATATTTGTACAGGATGCCTGCAGATCTTTAAAAGGTCCTTCTTAGTTTATGCTTAAAATTGATAATTGATTCTTCAATCTGGCACTCAAAGGTCTTAAAAATTCCACAGACACAAAAAATGATAATTAGGAAGGAATATGTCAAATTTGTAATTAGTGTTGATCATTTCATCATAACAAATATCAGAAGGAGTGGAGCCACCAGCAATTGTTCTTGTGTGGAGGAGTTCAGATATGAGATTTAGCAGGTTGAACAACAGAAGCAGAAACATTAGTCAAGGACAAATGTAACATACACTGAATTGAAACATGGTTAGGACTAATTAATTGTAATAAGTATGACTTGTACTGTTATTTTTGTGAATGTAAGGTCTTAAATGTCATGAAAGACACCTTGAAAAATGTCTTAAAATGTCATAAACTTCTGGTAATGCGGCTTGAAATAATAAAATTGCATAGATTATAGTATCAATAAGCTACAACCCAACACTGTGTGAAAATAAACATTAATATCTGGTAGAAAAATATCCAAAAGCACCTCAATCTGCTGTTTAGAGCCTTTCTTTGTAATTGAGTGACTGTAATTGAGTTAGATCTTGTTTTGATTGAGAATGTGTCAGCTAATAATGTTAACTACACACAAAGTGTGTTAACTAAAATAATATTAAATATAGTCTACTAATGAGCTAATACGTTAGTTACATAGACCATACTGCTGAATGGTTTTTAACAATGTACATGATTATTTAGCTAGCAGCAGTCACTAACAGCAACTTCCTCTGGGTGAGACGAGTAAGTGACATTAACTGTGTATTAATTGTCCAGTATTTAGGACATTTTGAAAATAATTTTAGTCTTTGTGTTTAGAGTCTTTTCTTTTCAATAAAAGAAAATACAAAATTGTTTTTGTTGTTTTCCCAGTCATAAAATGGGAAAACCCAAGGTGAGTAATTTTAATAAAATTTAAAGGAAAATTACAATATCATGATATAAAATGGGATATAAACTGATATTGTTAATGTGATATTATTCTAATGGGATGATCCATGCTAATAAACTGGAGGTAAATTTAGCTTATTTTTCCAAAATGACCAGTAACATTTACCTGATCTATGGCAAAATTTATGTGGCTGTATAGCTCTTCCTGTGTGTGGACAGCCTGAGGACTGCCATCCTGATAATCCTTCAGGAAAAGGTGTTTGAACGCCGCTGTGTTTTCCTCCTTAAATGTCACTACCATCTGGTTGCTGAGTCCAAAGAGCACTAACTAAAGAGGCAAAGGAGGACAAAACAAAATGAGCTTAAACAATCAAGCAAATGCCGAATACGTAGTTAAAATATGCCACTTCACTGACATGTAATTGGACAGGATTATTTTCATGGACAGTAACCATCATTATGACCTGAAGCATATCAAATCAGAGTAATACCGTATCTACCTGCACAGTTACGATGATGATTTTGAGCAACTGAAGTCCCAGTTTGAAAGGCTTGCGGCCCTTAGCGTGATACTTGTCACAGGGACTCATGAAGAAGTACTTGAGCTTCCTCCTGAGGGCCTCCTCCTCCTCTTCCTCCTGCTGCTGCTGGAAACTGGAGCTCCCCAGGCCCCTCGGACGTGGACTTCCATCCCCAAGAAGGTCTTGAGACCCATAGCCAGCCACAGAAGAGAGCAACCTGTCCTTCTCTGTGAATACAAAGATAGGCAAAGATTGAGAAAACAAGATAAAACAGATAAAATAGTGCAACAGAACACCTAGAGGCTGCAAAAGAGAGAGATTAAATGGTTAAAATTAAAGCAAAAGAAGCTAAGATAATGGGGTTTTAACATCAAAACATTTTCCAGAATTGGGCAAAATAAGCATAGTTTCCCCCCAATATTAGTAAATTGGTAGGATCTTTATAACCTGACAAACTACAATTAACATCAAAACTAAATCAAAAGTAAACTGAAATCCAGGTTCATAGTTTTACATTAACAACATTCCTTGCTTTAACGATGTTCTTATAACTAAAATTCATAAGGAACCAGGATAAATGTACTGAAGGACCACACCTGACAGATGCCTGGTAGGTGGATCTGGTCAGTGGAGAAAAGCCTCATAATACATTTTATTACACAGACTGTACTCAGACTTTTCAAAATGTCCCCCTACCATCAGTCCATTTTGCAGTGACTGATCTGGGTGAACAATAACTCAGTCTGGATGGTTCCAATAACTGGATGGAAATATGTCAAAATCGGTCGCAGGACTAAGAGAATCAACCCTACCCAGTCCTGATTATGTAATTATGATGAAACTGTCCTATAACCATTATGTATGTATGTATTATGTATGTGCATAACATTATAACCACTGAAAAGAGAAGTGATGATAATGTTGATTATTTCATTACAATGACATCTTTCACTGGGTTAGATATATTAAGCAACACATGAACATTTAGTCCTTGAAGCTGATGTGTTGAAAACAGCAAAATAGGCAACACAAAGAACTGGGTCATATTGTTGTGGTGATGACTGGGTCAGAGCATCTCCATAACTGCAGGTCTTGTTGGGTGTTCCTGGTTTGCAGTGGTTAAGTACTGACCAAAAATGGACTGAAGAAGGACATCCCAATCGCAGGACTATTCATCATCTGTGGAAGGTGATGGATAAATAAATCTGATCCACCTTTCTACTTCCAGGACTCAAATGATCTGCTGCTAACATCTTGGTCCAGATACCGCAGCACACCTTCAGAAGTCTGATGGAGTCTAGGCCTTGGGTCAGAACTGTTTTGTGCAGAAATTGGAATCTACACAATATTACACAGGTGGTAATAATGCTCTGTTCCCATAGATGCTTGATTGGTTGAGATCAGGTTTGGTCGGTACTAACCACTCTTTATTAAGAATGACCAACAAGATCTGGAGATGCTATGAAGGATATATCCACCCACCAAGAGGTCTAAGTGTAATGACATAATCAACATTAATCCTTACTTTTCAATTCAATTTCAATTAAATTTTATTTGTAGAGCCCTATATCTTAACAAGGTTATCTCACAGGGCTTTACAGAGTTAATTGGATGTAAACAAACAACAGTCAAATAAACAGAGAATGAAAGAAATGCGTTAATGTCCTGGGCATCCCCCGTCCTTAGACCCTCCTTCTCGGCAAAGAAAAACTCCAAAAACCCAGAGGGAAAAGAGAAACCTCTGGGAGAACCACAGTGAAGGAGAGATCCACTCCCATGGACGGAGAGGCTATAGATGCACCAGGACTGATGGACGTCCATTTACAGATGGAGTTCCAGTCTGTAAGAATGCAGTAGGGTGGGGCTTATGAGGGGGGCCATCTAGTCAGATGGGACAGGTGAGGAGGCCCATCCAGGCAGGTGAGGGTGGGGGAAGAGATCCGGGTTCACAGGTCAGGGCACAGATGGGTCACCGTAGATACTTTTGTCATTGGGTCCCAGGCGGCGACTTTTGTGTGAACTTTCCAAATCATTTTTTTTTTTTTTTATGTTTCTTAAGTGATTTATCACCATTTATTATAATATTGTACTCTTCATTTTGAACTTTTCAGTGTAAATGAGAAAATTTCTTATATTCAGTTCAATGATCATGTA
Organism: Ostorhinchus cyanosoma; assembly: GCA_029814465.1. Taxonomy (NCBI): domain Eukaryota; kingdom Metazoa; phylum Chordata; class Actinopteri; order Kurtiformes; family Apogonidae; genus Ostorhinchus; species Ostorhinchus cyanosoma. Next base: position 5,154,400 of record JAPTYQ010000029.1, read on the forward strand.
AATGCTCATAAGAGTTCTGAGTAAATTCATTATATCAAAGAGAAAATTTAAGAAAAAAATTACTTTTAAAGCAAAATATATAATTAACTCAACATAAAAACAAGCATTTACAACCACTGTCATTTGTCAAATTAAATGGGTTTATGTGTGAATCAATGTTGCAGAAAATAGTGGTGTTTCTACTTTCACTATAGAGCCTGTGAATGTCCAAATGGATCATATCTGACGACCATAAAAAGATGATAAACTGCATTTTAACTCAGTTATTTACACAGACAGATAGGATAAGAGGATCAATGATTAATAAACATTTTAGATCAGCAGATGCTTTTGGTCACTGGTGGTTGTTTTAATACCATGTTGCGTGTTAGTGGTCAGAATATTATGCCTGATTAGTTCACATCTGTCCTGTTCACATTAATACTGTATTACTATTTAATATGGACGTATCAAAACTCACCAGTCAAAAGAATACTATGTAAAAAAAACAAAATGAATGAATAGATAAATAAAACTGAAAGACTAACGAAAAGATGGTCCTTTGATTTACTAAAGAGTAATTTAAGCCATGTATGGAGGTTATTCGATAAATAAAATGGGAAGAGACGCGTCACTGTTTCCTTTGTTCTTCATCTTCAGTCACATTTAACCGATGACTCTATTAAATAAAAAGCACACGAACCTGTCTGACATATAACAGGTAGAAACACAGTTCGTAGCTCTGATGTAAAGAGCTGAACCTGGCGCAGTAAATCCATAACAAAGCTGTGTTGTGTGTCAGACCTGTGGCGTTGTCCTGGACGCTGCTGTCACCTGAACACGCCATGGTGATGCTTCAGACGGTCACACGAAGCCCACGGACGGCGACATTTCAGCCACAAACACCGAATACTAAATCCACATCGTTATTAAAGCGTGTCGGGTTTCATTGTAGTCGTTAAAGCATGCGATGTGTCAGTAAATGAATGACACACAGGTAAACAACTCGCAGCAGCTTCCTATTTACCACGTGACCACGTCACGTGACTGATGTCATCGCTGCTGCAAGAGGAAGAAAACAGTCCCTGTCGTATAGTGAACATTTTTATTATCCTTTTAATTTACAAGATGTATTGGGATACTAAAATGGATATTATTCCTTTACACATTTAATATGTGATCTATTGATAGCTCAGAGTCCCATAATGATCCACATTTTATTGTACCGAAAATAAGATACACATGTAAGTGCATGTGTTTATACAGTACTGTATAAACTCAATTCCAAAAAAGTTGGATCGTGGAATGCAATGATTTGAAAATCCCACGAACCTATATTTTATTCAGAATAGAACATAGAAAACGTAAAACATTTAAACAGAGATAATTTAGAATTTTAATGGAAACCGTTATTTTGAATTTCGAGGCATAAACGCATCTTCAAATAGTGATGACAGACGACTACATACCGAAAAAGTAAGTAGTACATGCATGAACATGAACATTTTGCAAAGAAATTGGTGAAATGGCAACAGGTCAGTGACATGTTGAGGTATAAAAAAACAGCATCATCATCATCAGTCTCTCGGAAGAAAAGATAGGCAGAAGTTCACCAGTCTGCAAAAAGAAAAAGGAAAAAACTGTCTACAAATTGTAGAACAATTTCAGAACAATGTTCCTCAATGCACATGATATTCAATCAAGACTGAGAATCCTGTGCAAGGGATAAGACGAAGAATAAATATTAGATGCCTGTGGTACTTCATTAAATCCAGGCATAATCTTATAGGACTGTAATGGAATTCACTGCATCGGTTTAAGAATACTTCCAGAAATCAATGTTGACAAACATGACAAAGCACAGAATGCGAAGAAGAGGAACCATGAATGCTACGTCCCATTGAGAAAAAGGAAAGGGACCATTAGACTTTTTACCGCCATAGTTTAACAGCCTGTATCTGACGGTATGGACGTAAACACGGTCCCAACTATTTGGAGACATGTTCACAAATTCAGCATACCGATTTTCTTTTCTTTTTTTCCAATGGTCAGTTTTCTCAAATCAAACATATTTTCTATGCTGTTGGGAATAAATACTGGTTCATGACATTTGCCAATCACTGCATTACAGTCCCACTATTTTGTGTCTGAGGTGATTGTAATTCACCTGATTGCTCGGAATAATGAGTTCTGTGACATCCTCCACATATCTGATACATACAGTCCTTCACCCTTATTTCACACACAGATACTACAAAACAAATCAGTCCCAGTGGTACACTTCATCTGTGGCAGTTCTTCAGAGGTGACATGTGCAACTGACTATAAACTAGAATGAAATATAGCTTAGTCTCTCACACATACATCTGTTATTACATTTACACAGAAATATCCTGGAGTCTGGACAGTTATGACAATGTACTTTATTAACATCACAGAAACTACCAATGTTCAAATCAGTTGTCATTTGAACATCCCCATAAACATTAACAAAAAACTGTTTTCTCATATTTCCACTTTCTAATCAGAATGGGTTAATGAAAAACCTATCTCATCTGGTGAGTTTCGATTGAAGTTTTGTTGTAATGTAAACTTACATTACCTTTTAATGAAGTATGTTTTGTTGAACCACTAAATATACATACATCTGACTTTTAATGGTCAATGACGTAAAAATGTAGTAAGAGACTAGGATTAAAAAGGACAAATAGTGTAAATCTGTAATGGAAAACAAATGTGCCATGAGGTATAAACAGGTGTGAGATGATCCGCAATGATGTGGAGGATTGAACCGACCACCAGCGTCTTTTCGGCTGTGGACACAGCTCAGTGCATTCATTCATTCAGTCTCCCTTTCATGTCAGCTCCCACATGGACATTCAGTCACTGAACATAGCAGCAGTCACAAACATTTCAGATGCAAACATAAAACAACACTTGGAAATATATCTTCATTGGACCCACAGTGTCTTCAGTCTTCTTTATCTGCCATCCAAAGCCTTGTCCCTGGCTATGACTGACTCGTTGAACTTTATCATCAGTGTGGTGCCTTTGTGCCAGTGAGCAGTGACCTTGGCAGGGAAACCGCTGTGCGTGAGGATGGCCTCTACAACGCCTGCTGTGAAGGCGGCGCAGTTTAAGCTGCTGTTCTCCTTGGGTACAGAGATGTACGCATTGATGAGCGGCTCCTTTTCAATAATGTAGTAAGTCTTGTCATCGTCGTTGGCCTGCTCCAACTTGTCAGCCTCCTTCCCAAACAAGGACTTCCACACGTTCACCTATAGCAGCAAAACAAGTGAAGCCTTAATAATCAATAATTAGTATTTGGGCAATTTTTGAAATACACTGACTTTTATGTCACTGTGATTAACTGATTCATACAGTTTTATTTCTAATATGAGGCACAGTCTACAATAAATGGCTTAAACAACACTACTGGGACACGTGTTTTCTGTGCCAGAGCCAATTTGAAAAGATTCAACATACAGAGAAAAAAACGTGACCTCATTCTTTTTTTATTAATGTGGCAGGGGAAAAATTACTATGTACTAATCTTTGAGATTATAAAGTTATACATTTGTGAGAAAAAAATAAGAGAAGAAACTTGTATCTGTATTTTTGTATCTGTATGCTTTTCTGAGTTTGTCTCCCATGATTTTTTTTTTTTAACTAAAACTTAAAAATCTTTGTTATAGAAAAGGCTATACTGCCTAAAATCAGACATTAAACCACAGTAAGTTTTTCTTCCTCTACAACCCTGTTATTGATCTTTCACTTTCCAACAAAGACTAAATCTAGAATGAGAACATTTTCAGTAAATTACATGTTATTTCTGTAGAATTCAGCTGTAGAATTCAGCTCCTACTGTCACTAGAACCCTTATGTAAACTGTTTCTCATCAGTATTCTATTTGTCACACTCTCAAACTTAAACCCGGTTAGAATATTTAAAGGGGTCATATTTTACTAAACCCATTCTTATGAGTTTTTGGTGCATTGATTTGTGAATTTGGGGACCCTAATAGTTCACAAAGTTTGAATTTGAACCTCCGGGTGCTGCAAAGCTATCTTTTAATTTTGGCAAAAATTTGTGAATATTTCTACCAATTTTAATTCCTGCTTAATTTCTTATGTCTATCAGTAGTTATGTAACAACATTTACATATAAGACAATTTATATAAGTTATATTTATATAACAATTTGCATATGCATATAAGGTCAAGACTTCAGATGAACATTTCTCCGAGTATGCCATAAATTTTTGTCAGCAGCACTGGTTGTAGTCCATACTGAAACTTAGACTCATGCTGTCCGAAGCGATGGCTAGGAGTATATCCCCAAATGCCCTCAATCCTTAATGATGTCATGACGTGAGGCATCCCCAGGTCATGACCTTTCATTTGCATTTTATTTGAAGTCAATCAGACAAATAGTTCCAGAGATATGAACAAAAGAGTGTTATGTGATTTTAAACCTTTGAGCGGCCACTTGTGGACAATCTAGAAATGATAAATCGTCCAAAATTGAATCAGTTCTTCCTCTCCATAATATTCATTGATATGGAAAATATGGAATTTCTAAACTGAATATTTTTTGAAGTCATCACATTCACACAAAAGACATCCAGTGGCAGCAGCAGTGGTCTGACCAAAAACATAATATCCCCAAAACTCTGTTTAGGGATATAAATATGTCCAAACTTCAAGCTGATTATCTAAAATGTTCAGTTGTTGGTTTAATGCTCAAAACGACCTTTCTGGTGACATTACTCAGAAGTAGGGTTGAATATGGACCTGTGGAGTTTAATTAATGAGGAATTCAGACCCAAGCATAGCATTTACGGTTTATGTAGACCACAGGGAAATGTTTTAAAATGCATAATTCCATTTAAAAAAAGCAAAACATTCCTCCTTTAAACAACATTTGTCCACCAATGTCCAACACTGTTCTATTTTTCTACAACTCACCTAGCTCTAAATTTTCCACACATTAGAATGTAGTGAAATGCTTCAAACAGGGGGGTGCACATGTTTGTTTGTTTTTTCCTGTTTTCCCATAGTCTATATTTTATTCATGATGATGATCATTTCAAGTCCCTGAGCCTGATCCACATGCATTTATGAAAGTCAATCATGTCATTATTCAAATAGAATGATAAAAACATGAAAAATGTGTTTTTTTAAGATAAGATAAGATAAATCTTTATTGCCATTACACCAAGATATTATGTACACAGTAAAATGAAAAGGGAGCGCTGCTCCAAACGGTGCAAAAGAGAAAGCATGCAACAGTAAAAACAAAAGAAAATATACACAGAATAAAATCTACAAAATGTGCTAAAATATGCATATGTACAAAAATGATAAATACAGTGTGAAAAAATATTGCTTTTCGCCCGTTGTCAAAAGAAAAGCAGCTAGTCACGTCCAAACTGAAGTCTGTTCATTGATTAGGGCTACTGCACTGTTGTAAAACCTGTCCGGCCGTCCGAACGTGATCGCAAAATGATTTTCTCCCTTCAATCATTATGAGGCCATACTTTTATGGAGTGACCCATTCCATACTGATTTACCTTGATGAAAAGCAGCATGTTCAAGACTTTGGTCTCTCGCTTCCCATTCTTCTCCCTCAGCACCAGCACATCCAGTAGACTGGCTCCAACACTCTGACCCATATCCGCTAGACGTGTCTGCAGCTCGGACACGGAGTACACACGGCTCTGACAGTACTGGACCATCTCAGAAAACAGCAGGGCAAAAGCGCTCAAGCTGACTTCAGTCTTAGGCCGGGTCAGGGGCCGCTCTAGGATGGTGGATTTCCCTCGGGTGAATCGCGTATCCATTTTCTGTTTGAGAGGGAAGACAGTCAGCAGAACAGGTTAGTATCCACTGACACAGAGGTAATAGGCAGAGAAAACTAAATACATCAGAGCTCTCTTATTAAGCATTTCTGGAGGTTCAAAAGCACACTGTGAGTCAGTGTCTTTAGGATTTTCAGGTTAAAGTTTATATCTTCACTGTTCAGCAAGTTAAAAAAAAAAAGTTCCACTGTGACCAAATAACATGGAAAAACTGTAAAACCATGAGTCTGATCCTAGTAATGAAGGGTGCAGCTAACAACTATTTTCTGTGTTGATTAGTCTGTTGATTATATTTTTGATTGATCCAACTGAGTAATTGTTCCGTCAATAAAATGTACAAAAATTATGAAAATGTGTTCCAGAAAGCCCAACAAAGATAGGCAGTTAATCACAGAAGATGAAAGAGACTAGAAAATATTCACATTAGTACGTAAGTTAAAATCTAAAATGACCTCCTTTTTTCCTCAAGAGATAGCTGTCAATTTAGCAACTGAGAACTGAACAATTAATTGCAGCTCTACTGCGATTATAAAAGGTTATCTGTTGTTTTTCCCCCCCATCAATATTTGGTTGAGATTGAAAATTCTTCGCATGATAAATTATAATCCGGAAATCGTTATGTTTATATGTGGTAAGTAACGTTTACACACACGACAAGCGTTTAACCACATCTAACAGAATGTAGATCAACATAGAAGATACAATAAAACGCAAATGTCATACATAAAAATACATATAACTAAGAAATAATTCACCGATCTGCAAAAAGTTTTGGCATAAAATGCTTTCACGTGATCTCACCAAAACGGTCACAGTATTTGTTGCAAGAATTGAAATTTTTTGTTTAGTCTGGAGAAAAGTCGCAGATTACTATACGTTTTTATCAGCACATATATTACGTGTAAGTGTCCGTTTTCATGAATGCTTCGGTCTAGTTAGAGCGTTGCAAACCTGCTGTAGCTCAGCTGATCACCGCTAGCTTGTTAAATATGTGGCGAAAACTGCAACTACTGTTTAATATAAACACAGTGGCATGGCAACCTCTGTATTAGTTTAACAAACATATTACAAATGCACAAATAAGACAATAATTGTTCATATATTAGGCGGAAAGCACATTTGTAAACTAACCAACCTTGTTATGCTAGCTAGCTGTCGTGTGGTTGCTTCCGCTTCTTCTTCCTCTTGGTTTTAATTTGACACAACGATTTGACAGCGCCCCCTGCAGTCAACGATAACAACTACCAGTGCATTTAGGGTGAACCGATCCAAACAAACCTAATGTGGAGCAATGTGGAAAACGTTACTTACATTTTGATACAACATATATACCTTAAAAAAACAAAAAAACAAACACACAGCAGATTCTTTACCTTATAGGTTTGACATTAAGCATATGAAGGGATTAAAAAAAACACAATAAGTAGGCTATATGTAAAGTCAGATCTAACAAAACAAACAAACAAAAAACCAACCACAAAAATAAATATGTGCAAATATAAGAAAAACACTGTTTTTGAAGATTGAACTGCTTCTTACAGAGCTCAGGAAGGGATATGAAGAAAAAGAAAACTATTATGTTATAACGCACTACTTTTGCATTATAACGCAATCAGGGTTTTTTTTTCTTCATGTCCCTTCCCAGGCTCCGTAGTTCTCAAAATATTAATAGTATAAATAAAAGAGAAGACACAGCTAATAAGTACAAATACTGTTTATTTCATTTTAAGAAAGTAACCCATAGAATTTGAGACACATTTGATTGGAAAGCTGATTTTATTCAGCTTTAACTTGTGTATTCCCTTCTTGATCAAAAGGTGGGACAATATGTGGAGGCAAATGATCAAAACACAGTGCAGACCCTTATAAAGCAGGACACCTGGTCATCTAAAATACATTACACACAATACTGGTGAATACAGAAAAAACATTCCATGTCTTATACCATTATTTTGTTAATCTTTATGTTCATTTATTATATCAGTTAATTTGACTTCACTTTACATTACCATAAATATGGCCAAAAACTACAGTTCAGTTTCCATCGCCAGAGATGAAACATCAAATATAACTGTGTTTGACCTGTCACAGTTCATAAATGACACATATATTAGATAGCCTGTATAGTAATGTAAATATGTTAACCATTAGAATTTGTACTTTCACACAGCGTCACATTTTCTTCCTTCTTCCTCTTCTAATTTACAGAAGTTTTATTTTTGACCTCTGTTATGTAAATCCCTGACCTTCTGCAGTGTATTTTCCAGCTCACTGATATCACAAATCTATTTCCTGCTCTTGTTTTTATATGTTCACTGAAAGCCCTGAGCAGTAACTGCTGGTCTGAACAGTTTGTACACTTTTTCTCTGCTGCACAACAATGACAGTGTGTACACATATAAATCATGGCCTGACCTGTGATTAAAAATAATAAATTCAGTGAACAGACACAACTCCATCAATATAGCACACATGATTCATGGCTGTGAGACTTCCTCAGTTCTGCAGATTGGCATGGTATTTGCATTCACAGGAACACACGAATTTGCAGGAAAATTTTTACAGAAATTGCCACAGAGAGGACTGCCACTGATTTGCACAATAATGCACACGAATCCCAGAATGTTTTCTTCCATTACAACAATTCTCATTAATGACACAAACAGGATGAACAAGATTTATTACAGAACTTGTGAATTTCTCTAAAATTGCCCAGTCAATCACACTGACCCTGTGTGTGCGGTATACACGGACCATAATTACAGGTGTCACTTTCCCACGCCGGCAGCTTTAGTCGGACACAGTGGCTGATTAAACCTAGGCGTATCTGTGTGTGTGTGCAGCTGTTACACAACTACCCACTTAGTTTGCACACGAATTCCTATAAATGAAAGCGTCAACACATTTTGAAAGACGTTTTGAAGCACTGAGCTGAAAGACAGGGGAGTTATTCACGGCTGCAGGATGTCATGGCACTGGAGACAGACCCTGGCCCTATTGGTGGTCTTTGGCAGTGTGTGCACAGAAGGTAATTCTATTTATGTTTATGTCTGCACGAGTTTTTAAAAGGCATGGGTAAAAGGCAGATTTGGATCAAGGTGACTGAGAGTAAAACACACCTGAAATAACTATTGTATGTTTGTAGTCTGGGCAAACTGCAAATTAGATTTCTAGGTAAATAATAATCTACTTTGGAGATCCATCTCTGTTCTTAAGGTTGTGAACAAAACTTAAGACACTGCTTAGTAGCCAAGAAAGGCCTAATAATATATCATACTTTATATCAGGCATTTTTGTGTAAAAGTAAAAATCTTAAGTAGAACTTCTGCTTTCATAATCTAACTTATGTAAGGAAATATTATTTGGAAAATGTACTTAATGCATGAAAAGTTACAGAAGAATGTTCTGTTCTGTTGAGGTGTTTAAAGCAAACTTAAAGATCCACTTGTTTATTGAAACTTAATGTATTTTATTTTGTCTTAAATGGTTTATTATGTGTTCCCGTTGTTTAGTCAGTATGTAAATTGTCTAAACATCTGTTTTAACTACCTGTACAGCACTGTGATTGAAAGCACTGTATAAATCAAATTATTATTTTTATTATTATTAAGTTTTATGTTGTAAAATGGTTTCTGTCGCTGTTTCACTATTATATATAATCACTTTCCTAAAATAATTGCCTAAGTCTTGATGATTTTCTTTTTTGCCTAAATCAAATACTCAATTTCTGATGAAGTTTTTTTTTTTTTTAATGTTTCCTGACAAATCTGAGAGAAAGAAAAGACTTTAACTATTGTTTTAGAAAGGCTACAATATGATGTTTTTTGATTCATTTTACTGCTGTAGAAGCTTATAGTTGAGCTCATTTACCACACCCACATATTTGATGAAGCACTGTCCTGTGAGAACCACAAAAAAGACTCTAAAAAGTCTTTTGGTTTTCATATGCTCAGAAAAACAGCCAGTATTTTCTGTGAATCCAGAGAAATTACTGTATTTGCTTTGGGGAGAGGGAGAATTTTGTCAACCCATAAAGGAACACAAACTTTCAAAATCAGTACATCTGGACATACATGGTTTTCACTGGACATGAAGGAGAAGAAAGTCTGAAATGTGGCTAAAACTGTCAAACAAATGTAGTAGAGGGTAAAGTGGATATTTGCCTCTGAGATGTACTGGAGTAGAGGTTGCTCATGTTTGAATTAGAATATTTAACCAGTATTGAGGGCTGAGGCTGCAGGGATTAGGTGTCATCAAAGTAACAAAGACGTTTGTTGACCATGGTGTTTTCTGTCGTCACCTCTAGCTTCTTTTTCTCTACACATGGATGACTTCATTAAGGTGGTGAAACAGGTGGAAGACAAAAACCCTGGTGTGAAGCCAGTAAAGGTGTTGAGGAAGATCCGCAGGGTGACTGGCCTTAATGATACGTTCATTCAACACTACCTGGGTGATGCGAACAATGCAGGTCCCCCACTGGATGCAGGCCTCTCACATTACTTCACCAAGGCTGTGCACCACAGGGTGACTGAAGATGGTAGAGAGGAGGGTGTGGTCCTGACCTCAGATGGTACCACTGTGGCACTGGGACCTCTCCTTCTTGGCATCGAGGCTCGTTTCCTCCCTAAGACAAAGGGCCGAGGTCAGGCCCAGTACCAGCTCACTCTGGCCAGAGATCTGAGCCTTTTCTTTGGGCAAAGTTCTACTCAGAGCCGACATCTGAGACCTGATGGCTGCTGGGACAGTGTGATCGCTCCTCAAATCTTCACCCTCTCAGATGGCGCCTCTTTACTCACAACCGCTCAGGTCAACGGAGGCATGGACGGCTTGATTCTAGGGAAGAATCTGTCTGCCAAACCTGGGCGCTCGCTGAGGCTGAGCAGGGTGCTGACAGAGTACTACTGCCACCACCTGGAAAACAAAGGGCTGGACACTGCCCCACGCATCATCAGCCAACGTCGCAGGGACAACTTCAGAGAGATGTTTTCCTTTCAGCTGCTGGCCAGAGAGGCAGTGAACTCAGTAGAGCTGCAGAGACAGCTGAAGAGGCTGAGAAAGATGAATGTGAAGGAAAAGAAGCAGCTGTCAACTGTGGTGAAGAGAGGAATGAAAGAGTTTGTACATCAGTTCATAGGTAAGCATGAAAGCAGAGCACAAGGATGCTAGAATGAATATCCACCATTTGTGTGTTAAAAATCCCCTTAAAGACAAAGACCAAAACAGACATAAATACTATCAACAAGCAGTCGCCGTAGACTAGGGCAGAGTGAAGCATCTGCAACCTCACCACTAGATATCACAAAATATTCGGCATTGACCTGATATGATTAGGAAGGTTTCTGAAATTCTAATCTTTTTAGGGCTACTATGAGTGAAATTTAAGACCGATTTCACATCCAAGGGCTTGGTTTTGTTTGTTCATTTAATAAGATATAACTTTTGAGATAAGAAAAGATAAGACTTCTTTTAATTTGACATTTCATATTAGTAAAACATTGTATGCTATGCACACTTGAAGTTTTTAGCCATGACAGAATCAGAGAATTAAGGTTTGAAACAGTTCATGTGTTCATTGCTTTTATATGATTAAATTTAGATACACGTATGTACATGTTTTTTGTTGGTGTTTTTTTTTGTCTTTTCATATTGTTTTAGGTCTTAATTTGTGGTTTTCATCTTGTAGTTTTTATCTTGTTATAGATTTTCAGTTTTTTGTTTTATCTCTTGTTGCATCATTTTCATATTTTAATATATTTTCCATATCTTTTAATGTTGCTAATGTGATATGTCTTTTTCAATGCTCAGTCTTATTTCAGTGTTTTCATCTGGTTACAGCTGGTTGCATCTTTTGCACTGTTGTATTCTTGTTGCACCTTAAATGTCTTTTTTTTCCTAATACATCTTTTACAAGTTATTGAAACCACTATCCATCTCGCTTTTTCAACTTTCCCTCAGGACAAAAAAAAATCATTCTTTAAATTGGAGAGGAAATATTGTTTAGTAGTTATTGTGATAAGTACAGATATAGACTGAAAATCTAAATATCATTGTTGTCCATAACGCCCGGCCGTACCTTTAACCCCTAAACCACAAATGGTTGGATTTTAGACTTCTTAAGGACTTGACAAACCCCTGATTTGCTCAAACCAGCTGAAACCGAACATTATTCATGTGTTTTAGAGTGCCCACCTATCATTCCACGATGCATGTGGGGTGCAGAGCCATACAGAGGAACTCCCACCAACCTGTCTCTGCCTCTGAGCTTTATGTACATCCACCACACTCATACGCCAGGCAAACCCTGTCTGACTTTCCAGCAGTGCTCTGCAGACATGCGTTCCATGCAGCGCTTTCACCAGGAAGACCGAGGCTGGGATGACATAGGATACAGGTATAAAAAAGAAAAAAGTCTATAAATCAAAATGTTAAATATTACACCTCCGAACCATTCTTTCTGTGTGTAAAGCTTTGTTGCTGGCTCTGATGGCTACATCTACGAGGGCCGGGGCTGGCATTGGAGAGGAGCCCACACCCTCGGACACAACTCCATCGGCTATGGCGTTTCCTTCATTGGCGACTACTCCACCACCCTGCCCTCCCAGCATTCAATGGGGCTGGTGAGAGATCAGCTAGCATCCTGTGCCATCAGTGGAGGGCGACTGGTGGCCAACTTTATCCTTCAGGGGCACAGACAGGTGGTGAACACTTCCTGTCCTGGAGATGCTCTCTATAATGAGATCAGAGGCTGGGAGCATTTTGGGGTATGTGTATGAACAAGTTTTACATCAGCATAGAAATAGAATAAGGGTAAAAGACAGAATGCTGCTCCAGAAACCCTTCATACTCTGCTCCCAGCTGCCTTGGCATGTCAGGAAAGATTAAAAGCACAAAGTCAAGGATGTGCAGTAAGGCTCTGTGGCCTTGTTTTGTCAAGGTGTGGCATTTCAACACTCCGTTTTGGACATGTCACGACAGCTGAAACATGTATAATGGTTGCAAAAACACTATGGTATGTTTGACAGGAGAGGAAGAAGTATTCAGGACAAACATACATTTGTCCCCTTAGTAAAAGTATGAACAAAGCACAGGGTTTCGAGCATTTCAAGCAACAGTTTCATAATAATTAAATATCATGTATTCATACCTTTTAGCTGTTAAAAAAAAAACTTAGTGGATTTTCTCATCCAGCCATCAGTTGGTCAGTGAGTCGATCAGTCATTTTTTATTGAAAGTTACTATGAGACCGTGATTAATATAACATTACACTGATATAGCTAAGTGTTTTCATGTAGTTTGTTGCATTATTTTACCAGCAACTAATAAATGTAAGTCGGTGCGATGCCAATTCTTGATGTGACCTTTGTAAGCTTGGGTCTGATACAAGGACAGCACAACTTGATGCATAAAAAAATAAAAACAAACAAAAAAAAATCCCCCGAATGCAGGAAATTGTCTTACCCCAGATCTGTCACTAACTATGTCCCCCACTAATGTACAAGCAAAATTTTAATCTGCAGTAATGCATCATGTTCCATAAAATTATCATATTTTGCAGGATTCCTGTTCTGTCCTATATCCTACATCATGTTCTCATGAGCTCAGAAAAACAAGCCTGTTTTCCGCCTTGTTAGCATTTTACAGTGAAGGGGGTCTTTATTTAGCTCAAAAAGGGGGAGGATTTTCTCACACTATGAAAAAACACTTCATACTCAAGTTTATTACAAACATTAAAAATGAACATGTTTGGAGATATGTGGTTTTTACTGCAGCAAAGGGAGGAAAAACTGTAAAAATAACCAATGTTTCTAGATAAAAGTCCTGGGGTAAAAAGTATGGTATTGATCTCTGAGATGTTGTCAAACACAACTGTAATACTCAACCCGCCATCATATTTTTTCTTTTTCCTTTCCTTTCAGGAGGTTGAGAAATGAGAACCACCTGCCAGTCAAGATGCACACAACCTGGATTAATTCAAGCCTAACACAATAAATATTTGTCTCCTCATGTTCTGGCTGTTTTCTTTGGAGCATTATGACCTGGATCATGACTGATTACTGTGGAAAAAAAATAGTGACCTTGATGACACAAATACACATTTCCATATGGAGACAGTAGAGGGCGCCAGATGACCGGAAAATGCACAGTAGAGAGGCGTTTATTGATTTCCACTAGTATTTAGGGAATTTTGTTACACAAATGAGCTGACAAACTGCACACAACAGCTATTTACAGAGCCAGGGATAAATCTAAGTTGTTGTAATCACTGTATTTAGTACACTGGTTGATGTGTAAGGCGTAAAGATGTCACAATTGATAATATGTGGGTATAAATTAGGATTAAGCTCAGTTTATTTTTTTTATATATGATTAAGTGGGAACAAAATGGATTTGAGTTCATGGAAAAGAAGTTAAGTGGTTCTTTTTTTGTTTTTGTTTTTTTGTTTTTTTACATCGGCGGGTTAATGACAGCCAGTATATACCCCGCAACAAATACCCGTGTGTATAAATAAGAGCGATCTTGTCAACATTAAGTGAAAATCCCAGCGGTTGTAAAAGTTTAACTTAATAAACTTGCGTCGGTGGGTTTTACTCGAAACTCTTCTCCTCGCCCTCCCCGTCGACGTTACGTACGCAGCCGTGGCGTGCCTGCAAGCCAAATAACATGGAGTCCTCTGTCTGGCATCTCCAAGGGATCCATGCAAAATCCTGAGCGCCGATCTATTCTAAACACAGAGCCCGTAAGTTTGTCCGTGGGAGCAGCAGCCGAAGCTTCTTGCGAGCATCGCGTCGGGCGTGAAGCTTCAGCTCTTGTCCTCAACTATGACGGACTGTGCTTAAAACAACAAGCCTCTCAGTGCGATCCGCAAAGCAGGCCGATTTCAGTGAGTATTTGCACACACACACACAATCTCTCTCTCTCTCTCTCTCTCTCTCTCTCTCTCACACACACACACACACTCACACTAAAACTGCAGTTTAAGGGCGTTTGAGCTTGAACAGGCACCGTGCACGGATGCGTTGTTATGACGGTCACCTGACGAAGGAGCGGATCGATAGGATCAGACACGTCCTCTGAAGCAACAGAGGCAGCACCGTGGGACACCTTGATGCACCCGGGCATTTTCCTGGTTCTTCACAGGGGCAGCAAGAGAGGACATGGGCCTGAATATAAAGGCCACTTATTTATGTAACCATTTGGGCGCCCTATTTCATTCTTTAAGACCAGACATATTGTGAAAATAGGTCAGACAGACTGAAAACTGCAGCTGGAACATACTGAGGACAGACAAAACACTAGAGATTAACACAACACTGCAAATTTGACACTTTCATATCATTAAATCCATGCTTATAATCTGTCATGGGTTTTAAATATTGCTCATAAATTGAGGTGGATGTAGTGATCAGAAAACTTTTAAGCCATTGGAAAAACTTTAATTTTATGATATGTGTTTATATCTGACCCCAGAAGAGGAGGAGATTGCACCATGTAGGTGGATTGGTCACCAGTGGGTCTCCATACTGCTCTCTGGGGGAATCATGGAGCCAGAAGGCCAACCCCTGACCCCAGAGACCAGCTATGGGCCCCCATCCTTCAACTCAGCACAAAACTCTGTCACCTCCGCCTTCCTCAACTGCACCCTACAGGTACCAAACCAAAGTACCGTTATTATCAGTATGTCTCTGCGTCTACACAGAGATCTGTAAAAGCTCTATTTGTTTTTGTCCTCCTTGCCCCAGTCCTCATGTTCTCCAGAAGCGCGAGATGGCCCGATGTCTGCCAAATGCTCGTGGAGCCACCCAGTAGATGAGGGCCCAGAGCAGGCGGAGGGCGCTCAGCCCAGTTTGGACCCGGGGAGGAGCGCACAGAGGAGATTCAGGTCCTCAGCCTTTCCCTCCTCCCTGAGCTGGGACTCAGACTCTGAGAGAGAAACACTAGATGGTAACGTACGGCTTCATTGGAATCCTGTTGCACACTATTCAGGAATAAATAAACAAATGAATGAAGTAACAGTGAGACACTTATCCAAACTAATATATCACGTAGTCAGTGTATATCACTGTTGTTATCTTATTGTGTTGAATGTTACTCAGTCTGTTTCTCCATGTAATCTGAGTATGCACTGTATTTTTGTAACTGTTGAGCTGTTGAAGTGATGTTCCTGTGGTTGTGTGTTTTGTCTGCTGTTGTGCGTCAGAGGAGGAGCTACAGCACTTTTCTAACCCTCATGGTCTGGCTGCTCACAGCCCTGGAACTCCTTCTTCTGGACTCAGGTGAGAAGGAGGTACAGGTGGAAGGGCAAGCAAATTATGTGGTTGTGAATCACGTTGGTGTGAAGAGAAAGAAGAAAACCATGGAGCTGCACTGCAAAAGCAACAGGGACATAGTCAAAATATGAGGGATAGAAGTCAGTGTTACCCCAAACACCCCTCATAGAACAAAAAGTAAATATTTATTGAACTAACATGTTAAATTGGCTATCATTATTTTTGCAAGCTTCACTGTAAGCTTGAAATTCTGCTTTCAGGCTTAAGCTTTCATTTCATCTATTTCGATCTCCATTTGGTGTGGTTTAGGCCATTGCCATTCTTCCTGAAGTCCACACCCAACACGATTGTCTATACACTGTAGTACACCAATTACAAAAACACCCACATGTAAACCATATAAATAGCAAAATAAAATAGTTCCTGATTCCATATAAATGAGGAGAAACAGAAGTAAAGCATTGCTGTTTCACTTTATAACAATTATTTTTGGGACTTTATAATATATAATTAAAGTTTTCATGATAATTTTTTAAAAAGTTATTATTTTAGCACAAAAGTAGCCAAACATGTATATGTGCATCCTATAAATACTTTATGAACCCAGTTTGCAAAAAGATGCTAAAAAAAAATTGATGTCGGACACAATATGTAATGTTGATTTATGTCAGACAGAATTGCTTTTAAACTGTTCAAAATATGACATAATGTTTGTCCAGACTTGATAGTGAAGAAGACGAAGAACCTGAAAAACTACAGCTGTTGCAAAGTAAGACTGATCCGTCTACCAGTGTGGAGGGGAACGACAACAACAGCAACAAGGAGAGCACAAACACAACAGAGCCAAATACATCTCAGCTTGGCCCTAGCAAATGTGAGTACCACCCAGAAGAAATAACATGTGCCAGTACATGTGATATCTTTGTATCTTAAGGCTCTTTTCATTCATAATTTCTCTGTTTTCTGTTCTCTGTGGCAGACAGCAAAGTCTGGAATGTATCTGAGGGAGCTGAGCTGTTTCTGTCCAAACTAAAACCAAAGGAAGGCTGCCAAATGGAGGAGGCGGACAATACAGAAGGAGAGAAAAGGCCCAAGGGAAAAGAATCCAAGGAGCCTGAGAGAGATGTGTACACCTTCCCTGGAGACTCAGACCCCGAGAGTCCTCCTCCTGCCCCCTGGGCTCATTGCACATTCATTCAGCGATGCAGAAAGAAGAGGGTCTTGCTCAGGCCCTTCTCTGGCCTCAGTCCCTTGAAGCGCACATTGTCTGTGACCAGGAAGCGAGTGAGAGGAAGTCCACAAAAACCCAGAAGCCCTGAACCAGCACAGCTCAGTCAAGGTGGAGGGGTTTATGACTTTGATGAAGTCACATTTCAGGAGGGAGTGTTGAAAGAACCTATAAAGTTCAGAAGCAGAGGAAGAAAACAAGACCAAGAAGAGGAAAGTGATGCAGAGCTGGGAAAAGAGATTTTCACATGTGTGGAATGTAGCATTTACTTCAAGAAGCAGGTCCACCTTCAGGAGCACATGATTGAACACTGTCAGACTGGTTCAGTGGGTGGCAAGAAAGACCGATTAGGCAAGGGAGGGCGTTTTCGATGTATGGAGTGTGGATGGAATCTGCCAAATCGACTCGCACTGGCAGACCACCACAGACGGCACCAAGAGTCCCGTCTTAAAATCTTGGAGGAGATAGAGAAACTCAATGAAAATGAGAAGACAAAGGAGACTGATGAACGGGAAGGCAAAATTGTGAAGAACGTAACCCTTGACCCAGCTGTTATGCAAGATGTGGGCCCAGTCCTGATTTCAAGGAAAGTCTCAGAAACAGAAATAGTCACGTCTCCACGTCTATCCCCAGCCACAATTTCAACACCCGACACAGATTCTGCAATTGTTGATCCAGACGCTAGTCCTCTAAACTGCATCCGGACCCCAGTTCAGGGCCGAGGTGTCTCTGGCTATCGCCGCCGCTTTGTCTGCACTAAGTGTAACTTTAGCACAAGAACCTCCCAGGCGCTGGCTAATCACTCAAAGACACATAACCGAAAAACAGCTGCTCGCCAGGCTGACTGTCCATCTCCTGGTTCATCATCCTGTTTGTTGTCCACTTCCCTGGCCTGTGCTCATTGTGCCTTCTTGACATCAAGTCAAACTGTACTGAGGGAACACCAGAAAGTCGCTCACCCTGGACAGGTCTCTGTGAGTGGAGTGCAGGCTGATGAGAATGATCAGCGTCTGCAGCCCAATGCAGGCGTTTGTGTTTCAAAACCTGTCTTAGATCCTAATCTCTCTGGGTCTGAATCTCTGACCGATGTCTCTCAAGGCAAAAGCCAACAAGGACTCACTGCCTCTGAGGACAGCACAATACCAGACGGCGCAGAAGCTTGGCCCACGAGCCAAGTGGCATTCAAGCGTGTCGGGAACAGGAGATTCAGCAGGAGAGGGAAGATTTGGACTAAGGCTCATGCCAGACTGGAATATGACAAGCTGCCTGGCAGTGAAGATGAAGCTCAGAGCACAGAGATGGACACTGAGGTGTCCCAGCAAAAGGAAAACTCACCTGTGGACCTGAAACAGCACACCAGAGCTCAGTCCAACACAGGTGAGATTAAATGGCAAGATAAAGACATTTTAGACCATAGCAGCTGCCAAACGGACAAAGAAATTACTTCCTATCTCCTTTCCTTAACCATTTTTTCCTTGATCTTAATGGAAAATGGCATGAGGTCAAGTAAGTGTGTGAAGAAGAATGCATAAATATTTAAGAAAACAAAACTTTGGATCCAAACAACATTAGGTTATGGAATTATGCAGTGGCACATATAGATGTAGGTCAAGAAAAGTGAATTTTAGATATTTCACTCCATGGCCTTTTACTGCATTGTGTCATGAAGGCAATATTATAATATATATGTATTATTATAACATATATCAACAACATGGTGAGAAGTAATACTTTATTACCCAGCAATGGGGGAAAGGGGGTTATTAAATATTAATTAAAGCAGCGTATGACTTTCATCACAAATTCTTTTTCAAATTTGTAAAACCCGAGTGATAGCCTATATATCACTAATCCATTAGTGAGTCATTTCCCTCACGGTGAACACATTCGAAGATGACTCCATCATAAACACAGTCCAGTTGTTTACATAACAAACCAAAATGTCACTCGGGCCTTTTCAGAAATTTTGTCACAAAGTGCACTGTGGGAAGCGAAAGCGGTTTCTCACAGATTCGAAAAGAAAACGAATCAGATCACTACAACATAAAATTATAAAGTCCACCAGGGTTGTTTTAAAGAACGAGTATAGTCTGTGGATGGAGGTAAAGGTGACATTTGAGTTCAGCACTCAGGAAAAGATAAAGAAATTGCTGCTGCATGGAATTCCCATTCCCACAATGCACTTTGCAACAAAATTTCCGAAAATGCCCAAGTGAAATTTCCATTTGTTATGTAAAGAAGTGGATTGTGTGATGGAATTATCTTTGAAGTTGTTCACAATAAGGGAAGCAATTTAGGTGCATAAGCAGGGAAAGACTAATGGATCAGTGATAATTAGGCTATCACACAGGTTTTACAAATTTGGAAAAAAAATTGTGAAGGAAGTCATACACTACTTTAAAATTGAATTCAAATTGATGGTATTCTTGAGGGCTGGCAACAAAACATTATTGAAAACATTAAACTAATGCTAAATGAGTAGAGGTCCTTTTAACATTAGGTCATAGTTTGCCAATGACTTAAACATTTTGGTGAAAATTCAAAACATACTGACCACTTATGGAGAGACTGAAAGTTTGTGGAGAGATTGAAAGTGCATTATAAACAATTGTAAATTATGATGATTGTTGCTTTGTGAATGGTGGGAGTGTGCAACAAGGAGTTGTAGGGCAGCATTATTTCCTTTCTATGTGTGTAAGATAGTCCAGTGTAGCCTGTGTTTCAGGTGATGTGCATGAAACCAATGAACTAGATCATTTTAGTGCCTCTTGTAATCTATATCATAATACTGGAAGGTCTCAAAGTGTGTGTGTGTGCGCGCGCACGCGTTCGTGTGTGTGTGGGTTCGATCGTGACAAATCTTAATGTTTTTACTTGGCCAAAAAGGTACCTACAGTTGAGGAATAGTACCATCCCCACATTAAATATCTTGGTAAGTTGATAGGACGAATATTTTCAGAGATATTAGTCATTTTGGAATACAATAGCCTTACAATCACAATCAGTACCCGCTGTATGTTGGGAAATAAAGTTAAAAACAGGAATGCAGCAGTTACTTCTGCCGTCCTGACATATTAGTACCATGTGCTGCATGACGGGAAATGAAGTTAAAATCAGGAACGCTGCATTTACTCCCGCAATCCCAACATAGCGCCTGCAGCTATATGGCCTCTGCATACCAAGTGACATTTTAGAGATATCTATCTATCTATCTATCTATCTATCTATCTATCTATCTATCTATCTATCTATCTATCTATCTATCTATCT
>JAPTYQ010000029.1:5176250-5189734 GCA_029814465.1 Ostorhinchus cyanosoma
TGTCTGTCTGTCTGTCTGTCTGTCTGTCTGTCTGTCTGTCTGTCTGTCTGTCTGTCTGTCTGTCTGTCTGTCTGTGCTTTGTGTGTACCTCACAACTTCACTCTGCAGGTGCGCCTGAGTATTATCAATGTATATTAATTGTCATTTACATTTACATTACAAGAATGACTTACGAAACAATTTCTGTCCCTACTTATAAAATATAGACTGACATCTTTTCCCAAGAGTCTGTTCTCCACAGCATAAAAACTACCATATTTACAACCTGTGGTTCCCCACGGGTCACATACTAGTAATAATAATCATAATAATAGATTAGATTTCCATAGCACTTTTCAAGGCACCCAAACCACTTTACATTATTGATCCATTAGTTGTTCACTCACACATTCACCCTCAGGTGGTGGCAAGCTGCGTTTGTTTGTAGCCACAGCTTAAGCATGGCTGCCAATCTGTGCCAAATGTGGCCCTCTGATCACCACCAAACATTCATATGCATTCAAACACCAGTCTAAGTGACACTGGAGGCAAGGTGGATGAAGGTGGCACATGACTAGGAGTCGAATCGCCAACCCTTCGGTTTTAGGATGACCCACTCTTCCTCCTGAGCCATGGCTGCCCTGTATCCATGGCCACCCCATCATGTACTTGTGGGTCATGTCACTCTTACAAACAATCCTAAAGACTACAATGCAAAACATTTTACTTAATATTAAGTTTTATCATCTACCTTTGATATCAGTAGCTGTTTTTTGTAAAGCCATATGTAAATCTGCTTGATAATAGAAACAAGTGAAGATATGTGGGTCATTTTATTACTAACATTTGCTCAAATGTTTCTTTTTGACAACCCCACCCAGAAATGGTTTACTTTGCTCTACAGCTTATTTTACCACTTTTAATGTTATTGTAGGCTAGCAAATGCTGTTGTTGCTTTCTCACATTATCAGTAGTTTACAATAGTTTAATTAACAAGTTCAATGGGATTATTAGGCTATATATAAAAAATGTAAGTCATATTCAAGTGTTGAGATGTGGTTGTGTCTGTGCAGGAGCCAAACCCTCACATGTACATAGTTTATAGAACTGGTAGTTTCAGTTGGATTAGGGTTCGTCTGTTTGTTCAGGGTTTTTCTTTTCCTTTCTTTTCCAGATGACTGTTCCACAGAGCGCAGTCCTACAGTGTCGCTACCTGCTAAGAAGACTGTGGGGGATGAAGACAAGCAGGAAATGGGAAGAGATGGAAAGGTTTTCTTTTTGAGGCGGAGCAGTCGGGTTACTGCCATTACTGCAGAAACTGGCAGTGATGATGACGACGACGACATTGATGATGAACGTTTGCGACGCTTCCTGTCAGAGGGCATCTCAGATGAAGACAAAGACGAGATTGATGAAGACACAGAAGCGCTAAAGTCTGTGGAGAGGAAATGCCCCTACTGCCCAGATCGATTTCATAATGGCATCGGGCTCGCCAATCACGTGAGAGGCCACCTGAACCGGGTGGGCGTCAGCTACAATGTACGTCACTTCATATCCCCTGAGGAAGTCAACGCGATTGAGAAGAAGTTCTCCTATCAGAAGAAGAAGAAAAAAGGTCAGCATCTTGGTGCCTCAGGCTGTTTAGATGATGACTGAGCAGATTCTGAAAACCAGACAATGACCTGTTTTTGGGTAAAATATGATGACATTGAGTTGTAGTGTAAAATAGCAGTAGCATTATTCTGTTAGATGACCTTCTCAGCCTAAAAGAACAAATATGACTAGGTTTTTTCTTTTTTTTCATCATGGGACACTCTTTCCCATACTTAATTTAATTTTTGCTGACCTGTTGGGAACACAATGTGAACCGCATTTAAAAGTGGTGACTATAATTTAAGGCAGTGGTTTCCAACCTGGGATTTGAGACTTAATGGTGGGGTAACACAGATGGCCTTAAGTAAAGCATTGTTTTGCGGTACCATGTTGAGTCTTGAGGTTGTACAAACTTTTAACTCATATGACCTGCCCTCTCCACAGTTGCCAACTTTGACCCAGACACCTTCAGTGTGATGCACTGTGAGTTCTGCAGTGCTGGCTTTGACACCCGGGCCGGACTGTCCAGCCATGCCCGGGCGCACCTCCGTGACTTTGGCATCACTAACTGGGACGTAACCGTGTCACCGATCCACATCCTGAGGGAGCTTTTTTCCAGCAGGCCTGACCTTGTAATCCCCACAGCTCCCCCTCGGAGTCCAGGCTCGCAACCGGAAGAGTGTGATGACGATGAAGAAGAGGAAGAAGAACCAGAGGAGGGTGGGGAAGGAATCACTGAAGTAAAGCTGGAGAGGGAGACTAGTGAAAGGACACTGTGTGGTGCTGATACTGATGCGCTGCCTTCAGCATCTCCACAGTCTTGGAAACATGAGGAAGGTGCTGAGGAGTGTGAGGGTAAGTGATTGGAGATCTATCCTTAATAGCATCTGTGTGATAAATAGATTATTGGGTTTGTGTGTGTTGTTATTGTTGATACTGATGCTGTTATGACTTTTGGAACCTATGACCCTGTCAGTTTGCAGCTTGAACTTATCACAGGGTGTGTGTAGACACCTGTGAGTGTGGAAATGAGTGGGAAATCGGAGTTCAGGTGATGTTACTGTTGTTTTACACGGCTCTTGTGTTTGTTCTTGTACTTTATAAATAAGAATGACTTTGTGACCTGGGTGTCACTGGTGTGCAATGTGTGAAGTGCTTGAATCAGGATGGTGGATGTGGAGAAATCCAGAGCTTCAATTCTAGGGAATGAGTATTTTAGTGTGTATAAGAGAGGCTGAGAGTCCCTGATGCCCGCGGTTGATGTGGCACTCAGTGCATTTATCCCAACCTCCGCCTCCACTCGATTGGTCACGCCTTAGCTTAGCGGTGCATATGGGGGCAAAATGGCTGCTTCCACCTCCCCGCAGACCCAAACAATAGCGGAAAAACTGTCTGGCTTCAGCTGCCGGGAGTCCGATGCACTGCGGTTGCGGACCGGTGAGTACCGCGCGCTGTAATTCCCGTGCACCGCGTGCCCTCGGATCACACCGCGGCGTTGCGGTGCGCGTCTCGCTCCGCATCTTCACTCACATTGTACCCAGACAACAGCCATTGAAAACTCTTTAGAATGTGAGAGCGTGGAAAGAAAAGCAGTGTCGCGCAGAGCCATGCAGGTACCCGTGACATGTATGTCAGGAGCTCATAAAGCGGATCAGTGTTATTGTTTTGTGGTGCTCCTCCTCGGGTAAATGCTGATGTTTTGCTTGTTTTAATGTTGTTGTTATAGTGTTTTCTTCATGTGTGAGATTTTCATTGAGTGCGTCTGGGATGACGTCCAGTATTTTCAATGCTGCAGGATCTCTAAAATTACCTACAGTTGCCCAATCCTCGCCATTTTACTTTGCTTTGATTTTTGATAGAGGACACGCTGTGCTTTCAAGTGCATGTATTTGTGTCTGTTTTTATTCTAAACTATTCGTGAGATTGCTTTGAAACATAGTAACTTCGTGGACTAAACGCGGTCGTGGTCGGTAATCTTATTGCAACTTATGCGGATGAACGAAGTATAATGGAAGTATCACTTTTTCTTGGAAGTGTCGGGTTGTTCAGGGTTAAGCTGTTCTGCCTGGACGGATACCAAGTCAAGTTAGCGCTTTGCTACTTAAAAATACTCCTGTGATTATTCTGTGGTATTGTCTCTGTTATAATAGCTGGTGTTATAACGCTGCGCTCCGAGGTGTCACATCGCCGCTCTTTTACAGTCAAGAGATGAACTGACAAGCGCAGAGCCGCCCACCAGACAAAAAGCATTGTCTGTCTCACGTCTCTTTTGATTTACCGATTTGTCGCAGAAAATGGCACTTTTGTCCCAGGAATGCGGGGAACCAAGACTGCCATGTTTGTTTCATACAGTACTGCGATTATTATTATTTTTGACACGGTTTCATCACTTGAGTTGTTTGCACATACATTTATTTACAGAAGACGATTTGAGGACTGAGAAATTACAGGCAACGAACCCACAAGACTGAGTACATTTTTCTGTGTTCAGTTTGCTTTTTAAAAATGTATTAAGGCTTCTTTTTTGTAAGAAAAAGCTTGTTTTCTAAGGCTGGCTTTCTTTTGGAGACTCCTTCACACATTAGCATTTTCTGAAAGGCAATTTATGATGACAGTCACCTAAAATGCCTTTTATTGGCTTACTTTTTCTAGGCTCATTTTGGATATTGTGTCTGTGTTTTAGTTGAGGAGGAGGAAGCAGCTGAGGAAGAAGATGAGGATGAGCTGCAGCTTCAAGCTCTGGATGGTCTGAGCTCAAGCCCCAGGAAAACAGGGCTGTGCAGTGAGAACCAAGACCACCTCTCACCCAGGGAGGATGCTGACACCAAGGGTGAGGGAGAACTATGGGAATGCTGACCCCAGAGTGTTGACAAGGGATTGGATTTGCCACAGTGAAGCCTTATCGTAGCTGTCAGTAGCAAAATTGTACAACTGACCTTAGGTCATTGTTGAGGTGTTGCGACTCTACATCACAGAGGGCTGTCCCCTGGGAAATCCTCAGAGGGAGACAAATGTACTCAGAGGCTAATAGAGGCACCTCCAACACTTTGCTAATGTTACTGCAGACTGAAGATGTAGACAGGAAGGGTAAGTGAGGTGACATGTCCTTTGGGAGATGTGTGGCCTCTAAAATAACCTCAGCCACCTGCCATTGTTTTGTAAACTATTTACTGCGTTGCAGTGAGTCTGTGAATGCAGTGAAATCTTCAGGAAATGTATTACTTGCCTGAATTTTCAAGTCTAACGTGCAGCTTTTTTGTGTTCCACAGTTGACAGCTTAAAGTGTGAGGTGTGTGGGGCTCAGTTTGAGACCAGGCGAGGACTCTCCAGCCACGCCCGCTCTCACTTACGCCAGCTGGGCATCAGAGTTTCAGAAAGCAGCGGGGCACCCATCAACCTCCTTTACCAAATTGCCAAGGAGCGCAACCTAGACAGCCAAATAAGCTCATCTCTCCTGGAGCCCCTTTCAGCCAAGAACTCCTCCCCCTCTGCTTCTCAAAAAGATGAAGAGTTAGAAGACATGGACTTGGAAGAGAAACCAATCCCTCCCTCCATCCTGGCCAAAGCAGCGAAAGCAGTGCCACCCTCCCCCTCCTCAACGCCTACACCTTCTCCCGGTGCCTCTCCAGCTCAGGCCCATTGTGGCTCTCCTTCTTCAGTAGTGAGGAAAGCCCCCATTTCCTCCCTCCTGCCTGTGTCTTCCCCCTTGCGCTCTCCAGAGCACAAGGCTGGGGGGATGAAAAGCTTAACCTCTAACCTGTCCACCCCTGCCACCATAACATCAACCAAACCCCTGTGGGCACCGCAGGAGAATGATGCTCCTCTCAACCTCAGTAAGTGAAACTACCCACACTAAATTATGCCTCTGATAACTTTGTACATGTTTTATTTTTGAATTGTTCCATTTTGCTGTAAACTTTTATAAGACTCAGTGTAGTTCTTTCTCTTGATGTGCAGCACTGGAGGTGGATCCCAACAAAGACATTGTTTGTCAGCTTTGTGGTGCTTGGTTCGAGACACGGAAAGGCTTGTCCAGCCATGCACGAGCCCACCTGCGACATTTTGGTGTAGAGTACTCTGAATCTAAGGGCTCCCCCATCGACCTACTGAACCAGCTCATTGATACGGATGACTTTAAGCACAAAGCCAGTGTGTTGCAGCTCAACAGTCCCACTGAACCACAAGGGCTCACAACCACACTCTCCTCCCCAAAGCAGTCCCTGTTGAGCCTCTCATCCTCCACCTCCACCTCTTCTTCTTCATCTTCATCTCTTCTATATAAAGTGACCACAGCTGGGGGTGGGTCGACGTCCAAAGCTACCTCTTCCTCTGCCTCATCTTTACTTGGCCCACCTGCCAAGCGACTCAAGTCCTCTTCCATGCAGGTCTTCCGGCTGAGTAGCGGGGAGCTCATGGCCCTTCCACATAGTGAGTGCTGTTCTTTAAGTTTGGAACTTAATCCTGTTTGAGGTGCGAAATGCTAAATCCTTCACATAAAGTTAATCTGTAATTAAGCCAGTTGTCTTGAGTTATAAGTCTAAGGAACAACTACTGCCAGAATGTGAAGCTAACACAGAAGTATCTCCAAATGTCGTACCACTAAAGGCCTCTAGATACTCAAAATGGCAACCTCTTTCCAGAAGTACTGTCTTTAATTTTATTCTCCTAGTGTCATTCACTTTATTTTGACCATAGTGGTTCTTTTGTAAATTATTCTCCCATTGATAAGGCGTGTGTGCACTTTTTTTCACTTTTGTTTATTTTATAAAATATCAGTTATTTCCTGAAGGACAACTCATCTGTTGTCTTGGTTAAGAATTTACTCAAAAACCATCAAATAGTTTTTTTACACAGCTGTTTCATGAACTTCCTTCCATACCAGCCTTTATCTTAACTTAAATACGTTAGCTCTGGTGGCCATTGATTCAATCCTACAGTATATGCCGAGCTATGTAGCTTGGTAATCAGGTAGCTTATACATATTGTGAAGCTGACATGACTGTTATATGAAGGTGTTGTGATTTATCAGGTCACTAAAACAATTTTTAACATTCCAAGTTAGTATAGTTTTTGGTAAGTTAACAACAGCTTTCATTCCAACATAGCTGAGGTATAGCTCTACTACATGCTGATGTTGCTATAAAACATGTAATTAGCTTCTTATCACTAAAATGTTTGACAGTAGCAAAAAGTATAGATAAAGAATAGGGGAAGGACAAAATTACTTTTTAGACAACCATTTTGAATCCAATATGGAAGGTCAGGGATTGTTGTCCAATAAGCGGTGGATGACATTAAATGCCAATGCCTACTTCTTATATATGTTCTATGGTTAAACCATAGATAGATATAATAAACATGGAGACTCACATCACTTCTCTAATTTCCCAGGTGAACCTCCAAAGGAAATAGGCTGTGAGTTCTGTGGAGAATATTTTGAGAACCGTAAAGGCCTCTCCAGCCATGCCCGCTCCCACCTTCGCCAGATGGGCATCACTGAATGGTCTGTCAACGGCTCCCCAATAGATACCCTGAGGGAGATCATTACAAGGCGTGGTCTTCCCTGTGCCCTTCCCCTGAAACCACTCAAAACCCCGCCTCCATCCTCTCCAGGACCCCCTCGGTCACCTCTGTCAACCTCCTCTTCCTCTCCCTCAGCCACCCTTCTCAACCGCCTGCCCTTTGCCTTCGCCCGCCCCTCCAGCCCACCTCAGTCAGCAGTGTCTAAGTTGAACTCGGCTCCACCAACGTCTTCTAGTGGGCTGATCCTTAAGCTTAAGCCTGAACCAGTGCAACTCGAAGTCACCACGCCTCAGGCTGTTGGGAGATCTGGAGGCTACCATACCGAATCCCTCAACTCAAGCTGGAGCAGCTCTGACAGCGTGTTTCCACTCAACCTGGGTAAGTCATTTTATCTCCAGGACACATTTTGCCTTTGTAAGAAAACTGTAAAAGTGTTTAGGAGAGGACTCAAAGTGAAATGAAATAATCAAAAAACATGTTCTACTAAAGATATACACTCATCAGTTAGATGCTGGCTGTAATCAGTTGGTTTGATTATTCATTCATCCACTTACACTAACATTTATTTGGTGAAACGTCTTGACCATGACTGAAACAAGTCACAGCAAATAAAATTATTAGATTTGATTAGAAGTATAAATAAATGTCACATATCTATATTTCAGCAGGATTCAATTTGGAGGAAAAAAAAGCTTTGTCCAGTAACTTGTAAGGCTTTATTTTGAGGTTTGAGGGAAGGTCCTGTAATCTGGTACAGTTTTGGAGAAACTGTAACAGGTAATTGTCATTATTTGATTAGAAACATAGAATTTCAATTTCCATTGTTGAAAAGTTTTTTGTATGCTCTCATTTATACTTCATTGGACAAAAGAAAATGTGAAATTGAACTCAATGCCAGCTCTAGTTTGTTACTGCGACATGCATGCGCCTATTGCACTTGTAGTTATTTTTTGTTATTTACTTTTGCCCTCTGGTCCTTACTCAGCCATGACCCATGAAGCAGAGCCTACAAGGGATATTCGCTGTGAGTTTTGTGGTGAATATTTTGAGAACCGTAAAGGCCTCTCTAGCCATGCACGCTCCCACCTGCGCCAGATGGGGATCACTGAATGGTCTGTCAACGGCTCCCCAATCGACACCCTGAGGGAAGTTATGCACAAGAGAGGGGTGGGTGCCTCTGCACTTTCAGACCAGGGAGTGAAGAAGGAGTCGAGCCATGGAGCGAACAGTCCTTCATGGGAGAACCCAGGGGTGGCTGGCAGTTTGGAGGGTTTGGGTGTTTCAGCATACCAGTCATCTAAATTGAGAAAATCTCCTCTCAGTTTGCTGCAGTCAGGGTCAAGGCTTCATAAGCAAGGACTGGGATCTGTGGGCTCATCTGCAACCACACCCACAGGGAGATTCTTCAGGATGTCCCCACTGGGGAAAAGGCCACTGTCAGAGGAGGCCCAGTCACTGGAGACTGCCCACTCACCACCACATCATCTGAAGACTTATTCACCTCTGCCACATGACTTTTCCTTCAAAAGAAAATCGCCCCCAGTCAAGCATGGGCACCAGGGTAAGTCATTTAAGGTTTAGTTTTCTCTATGACATCTTGTTCTGACTGTTCTCAAAAAAAGATCTTTTCTTGGAGCTTGTCTGTTTTCCTGTCATGTATTTTCTCAGATCCCAGCTGTGAGCTCTGTGGGTTCTACTTTGAGAACCGTAAAGCTCTGGCCAGTCACGCACGAGCACACCTCAGGCAGTTTGGGGTGACTGAGTGGTGTGTAAATGGATCCCCCATCGAGACGCTCAGTGCTTGGATGCGCAGCAGGCCACAGAAGGTGTTGGAGATGCACCGTAGCTACATGCAGGGCAACCGCTCTGCACTCAAGAAGGTAATGAAGTTCAGTCTTTACCAGTTAATGATAATCTAGTCAGGTCAAAGCTGGGTTTTTGGTTTGCAGACAAAGTTCTCAGGTTGGAGTTCTGTCTGTTATCAGGAGTCTGAACATTTCATTTCTCACAGAATGAATGTCAGATGTCTGCATGCGAACTTTGCCTCCCCCAAAGCAATGTGTGTATACAACAAGATTATTACCCGCTGTGTTCTGCCATACTCGGTTCTCTCGAAGTATCTCTGAATAGGCGTCATGCTTGGAGATCTAAAATGCCTCAGCTGGTTGCTCGACAGACATTTTGTGTCTTGGAAAGCTTCAGACGTGTTGTCTAACAGCTTTGAGCCTTACTGTAGATCCTGTGTCTTTACACCCAGCAAAAATCACTGCGGGGACAGATGCCAGAACAACTCCGCTATTGACTTGATAGTTGCCATAGTAACCAGGGTGCCTGGCAGCTTATGTTTCATCTTCAGATAAATTATGGCATGCTGTTGATAGAAAAAAATGTACATTTTTTTTCTCCCCCCCCCCTGAATTAGTTTCTGGTGCATTTGCGTCACTGTTACACCTTTTCCCTGAGCTGATATGTGACACACATACAGAATGGATTACCTTTTGAATGTCCTTGTAATAATTTTTTTCATTCCAGTGGAGTGAACTAAACTACACTTTATACATTGCAATCTTAAGCCTACATCTCAGGATCAAGACAGAAAGATCAGAAATTCACTTCGAGGAGATTTCCCCCCCAAAAAAGCAATTGGTATATTTGTTAATATCCCCAAATAAGGAAATGGAATGAAACAAGTGAATAATTATGAGGAATAATGACTATTTTTTCTGTGTGTTGTTAACATACTGAAGTAGCACACCCTATTAAAGGTCCTGCACAACATGCCTTGAAAGTGTATCTATGCTGGGAAAAGTTTTTTTTTGTTTTTACAGAGGACATTTGCCATGTGTTAGTAGGAAAGGCTTGGGTGTAAATTATAAGACTGATGATGGCTGTATTTCACTTGTCTGCACATTTAGAAGCCTGCTTTTGTATATAGTCTCTTGTTCATTTTTATGGCTAAATGAGACACATGAACACAACAATGCCGCTGTTAATGTAGTTATTAACACCTCTGCTCTTCCTCCTATAATTACTCAAATTAGGTTCAGGGAAAAGGACTTTTGCGTGGTGTGACCAGCATCCAACTACTGACAGGATATACTATAAGGCTTTATTAATGGCACGTTTGGCACAGTTGATTCAGATTTTGGATTAGGATGAGAGAAAAGAACTGAATGACTTTGAAAGAGGGCTCATAGTTGGGATACAGATGACAGAAGCTCCTGTCAGAAAGGCTGCTCAGTAGTGTTTGAACGGGGACTGAAGTGACACTTGGATTTAGATCTCTGAGAAAGTCAGTGAACAATGGTGTAAACTGTAGTTGATGATATAGGTTTGTTTACTGTGATGCTTCTGCATTAGTGTGATACATGAGGAAAAACACAAGAGGGACTCTCCTACAGGTGACTGCCAATGCAGGATGTGATGCGAATGCGTCAGCAAGAACAGTCCGTCAACAATTACATGGAGAGATGTTATAGTAGGTTTGCAGTGCATAAACCTGTCATTACAAAGATGAGTGTACGCTTTGAGAGTTCAGTGGTTCAGTCTACAGAGATGTGCAAAAAAGGTGATACCATCAGATGAGTCATCCAGCCATTTTTCTAGAATGGTTCAGGTACACTTTTCACCTTCAATGGAAGGGTCTCTGCAAATCAATATTATTCTGAATGGTCCCCTTTATTTTATGATGAGACAGTTCTATTTTGATAGTGGTGGTCTTTTCCGGGATGACAGTGCCTTTAACCAAGAGTCATGAGGGGTCACTGAATAGAGAGGGATGTGAATCGAGTGCATCTCAGTTAATTAGATCATTGTGGTAAAGTTTTAGTTTTTTTTTTCTCGTCATTTATTTTGTAAATTAAAAATTGTAGCTGTTGTAGACTCATTACACATAACCTAAAAAGTGTCATGCATTTTTAAGTATATCCCCGAATGGAGTTTCCAAGATATTATGTTTTTGGTCCTGTCGCTGCCGGATATTCTTCATGTTAACACGATAACTTGAAAAATATTGGGTTTAGAAATTCCATATTTTCCATATCAATGAATATCATGGTGAGGAAGAACTCAATTTTGGATGATTTACCATGTCTAGATTGCTCACAAGGGGCTGCTCAAAAGTTTGAAATCACTAAACACTCTTTTGTTCTGGAACTATTTGTCTCATTGACTGCAAATGAAAGGTGAAGATCTGGGAATGCTTCACGTCATGACATCATAGCTGTCTGGTCTGGGGGCAGTCGGGGATATACCTCTAGTTGTTAGGGTTGGCAATCTTAATTGTACAATACGTATCTCGATACAGCATCTACGATCCGACATATGAAAGATACATGTGTGGCACCTCACAATGTGATACAATACGATTCATCCCCAAATCCTGATACAGAGCGATTAAGCACATTCTGATTCAACACAATCATTCTGGTAAAAAAATAATAATAAAAATAACGATATGAGTGAAATTCAATGAGCCGGATAATTTATTTATCAAAAAAAGTCCATGACTTTTCACAAAGTGTCTTTTGTGCAGTTTCCAAACATGTGCCTCACATACAGTCAGTGAAAAAGTTAGGACTTTGTTTCCAAAGTTATTTCTCTACATGTTTCTAACTCAACTTCTTGCTCCCCCAACAAATCAATTTGTAATGTAATGTATTTATAATGTATGACAGAAAAGGGTTCTGTCCCTTTAAGAGACACCTGCGCAAGGTGTTCTGGGATGTGCTGTTAGATATGTATGTGACTGTTTAAGGAAGTATCTCCGGTATATACGGCAGTATTCAAAAGAGCCTGACTGATATGGGATTTTTGGGGCCGATGTCGATACAGATATCAGGGGCTAAAAAAAGCAGATAATTGATATGTCGGCCGATATTGCCCGATATCCGATATATTGGCCAACATATGAAATAAGGAAATTGATCTACACGGGCGATAATAATCTTATATTAGATAATTGTGGACATGTGGATTAACAATTGCATAAATCTTTGTTTATCTCATGAAGATAACTGACACAACTTTAAAACTCTTTATAATATTCTAATATCAGACTAGTATGTGACCCATGGAACCACGGGTTATAGATGCGGTAGTTTTTATGCTTTGGGGAGCAGACTTTAGAAAAAGATGTGAGTCTATATTTTATAAGTAGTGACATAAAAATTGTTTGGTACATCAGTCTTTAAAATGTAAGCGACACCAACTATAAAGCAAACTATGGAATCACAAAAATAATTAGAGCAAAAAATATTACTAACCACAAAATTATGTTTTCACTCACAAATGTTGATTTGTCTGCCCATGGAACTACAACTTCCCATGTGAACTAAGGACTGAACTGAGCATGTGCAGAGTGAATTAGGTCAGCCCAAAGTCGTTCCTGATTGGAGAAATTGCAAGTGTTACAACTGACCCATGTTACAACTGTCCCCGGTCTCCCCTACACTATTAACACACAGGCGTACCTTTAGAAAGGAACTGTAAGGTAGACAGGGAGCGCACCAAGGGGATAAGCGGTCCATTTGTGTCGGAGCCTGCACGTGGGGGGATTTGGAACGGAGGATAAAGCGGTCCATCCTTGTTGGAGGGCGAAGGGGAGATAGCGGGCTATGATTTTTGGAATGGAGGGGGTCGGAGCACAGTCTGTGAATCCCGTGATGGTGTGTGCGCACGCATGTATGTGTGTGTGGTGGGTGATAGCATGAGTGTCAGAGCAGAAGTGAAAGTGAAACTGACAGGCTTTACTATTCCTCTTACTCTCCGGGCACCACACACACACGCACAGGAGTAGCGAGCGGCAGAAGCTCCGCAGCAAAACAAAAGTTAATAAATCGGCTACATATTGGCCGATGTCGATTAATTGGGGAGACCCTATAATCGTCCCAATTAATCGGCCGTCAGGCTCTAGTATTCAATACAGCTGCTCTAGTTAAAAGTACATGTTCATAAACCTCGTCGTTTCCTTCCTTCTGTCTGTCAGATTCACAGACACTTTATAGTATTCATCCGTGGCGCTCGTGCCTCAGTGCATCCACAGAGCTCATACTGTCCTGTACAGTGTACACATCCGCCAATCTGTGGCACACGTTAACAAGGGTCTGTAGAAAAGAAAAACTTATCCCAAATCAAGAGAAGCACTTTTAAATGCACATAAAACTAGAAAAGCACTCAGAGAGTGCAGACCTCTGCCAAGCACCCCCCCCCCTTCCCCCACCACATTAAATATTAGTCCCTCATTCATTTAGACAGCATTTTTAGATTCCTTGACCATGAAAACATACCATCAGCAACTAGAATCATGTTGACATCAGCATTAGTTCAGTCGTTATTCACAACAATCACATTTTCCATAATGGCGGTTTTCTTCTGGATCTAGCTCCTCA
>JAPTYQ010000029.1:5191482-5203722 GCA_029814465.1 Ostorhinchus cyanosoma
TATATATATATATATATATATATATATATATACACACACACACATATGTATATATAGCTCTGGAAAAAATTAAGAGACCACTGCAATGTCCTCTGAAATCAGCATAGGACAGCCATTCCATTCCTGTGTCTGTTAAATTCCAACACAATCACACCTTATTCTACTTAATCTTAACCTGATCCATGTCTAATTTAAGCATAAAGTCATTCAACAGCAATGGTGTAGGGCCAAGACATGTGAAAGCTGCCATTGAAAATCAGGGTTATTTCACCAAATATTGATGTCTGAACTTTTCTTAAGTTAAAACATTAGTATTATGTTGTCTGTGTATGTTCTCATTTGCCCAGGTCATCATTCTTCTTAGTAGTTCTTCTCGGTTCAACTGGATGTAAACCTGTCCAGTTGAACCAAGAAGAATTACCAAGAAAATTAGTATTTTATTGTTTAGAAATGAACATGATCTTGTTTTCTTTACATTATTTGAGGTCTCAAAACACTTCATCTTTTTGTTATTTTGTGTTCTACAAATACATGCTCTAAATAACAATATTTTTATTTGGAATGTGGGAGAAATGTATGTTGGTAGTTTAGAGAATAAAACAAAAATGTCCATTTTACTTAAACACATACTTATAAATGGTAAAATCAGAGAAAGTGATCATTTTGCTGTGGTCCTTTTACTTTTTTCCAGAGCTGTGTGTGTGCATGTGATATTTTGAGTACATATGAGTGTTCTTCATAAATGCTTATCACAAAATTGAAATACTGAGGATGTCTGTTGGTAAATGATACATTATCTATTATATGGCCTTACAGCAACCCTGTTTGTTACATAGCTACTGCATTAGTACATGGCAGCTCTTATTAGATATAATGCTGATGACATGACTCATCTCTTTCTGTCTTTCAGAAGAGCATCTCTCCTCTGTCGATGTCAACGGATTCTGATCATATCCGCCCCATTTCATCACAGAAGGCCTCCTCCTCCTCCACTTCCCAGTGGTCCTCCTCTTTGGCTGTCAGCCTGGTGCGGCCACTGAGCCGCGAGGTTGGCCATTGCTCTTCCAAGACTGCAGAGGCCGAAGCCGGTACCGCCCCTTTGCTCAGACCCAGCCACAGCAGTCCCAGCCCCTCGCGGCTCTCTGGCAGCCTCCCCCTTCAAGCACAGGTGGCACGCAGTGAGCTTAACGTCCGCCTGCCCAGAGGTACGTCAGGTTGCAGCATATGTTGTTTCTCCTGCGCTCAGGTACACTCAGGTTCTGGATCATGGGAGATTTGTTTGCCGTTAATTAAATATACTTTTGTAAAGCAACCCGACTCTGAATATCTAGAAGTATTGATTTTATGTATGGCATGTTTGGTATTTTTTTCTTTCAAGCAAGGTGATATTTATTGACAAAAAAAACCCCAAAAAACTGAGACCAAGGTATTTCATCAGGGAAAATAAATGAAGAGAGCCTTGGTACCAAGCTAGCATCTGTTTGCAGTAAATTGCCTTTTATCCCTCATGTTTTTTTTACACTGGAAGAGTGTTTTTATTTCTGCCAAGCTTTTACATTAGACTTGTAGATTAAATATGTATAAAATCAACTTTGATAATACACAATCAAATAAGAGAAGAGACATTTGGGGCATTTTACATGTTCACTATGGTGAGAAGAAAACTTTGCGTTATCTAATTTCTACAAAATAAAAGTATCAAGTATAAGAGCTCCAGAAATGTTTTGGTGCAGCTTGAACTTTCTTCTCCTCTTGTTAAAGGTTTTGAGCGCCGACCCTTGAAGCACCCGTCTTGTCCAGATGGAACAGAGCGGGACAGCGGCCCCCCAAAGCCCCTTCGCACAGGAACAGTCCCTTCCCTGGTGCCCAAACCGCCCTCCTACCCACTGGTCAAACTGGTGGGAAAGTTCTACACCCTGAAGTGCCGGTGAGTCACCCAAGAAAAAGCTTAGCTCCTTTGGTGTTCATAGTTTTTGAGACACACATTAATATAACTGCCTGGCTAAATTTTAAATAGTCCCTTAATCCCTAAGCAGCAATCCCCACCCCCACCCTCTGCTGAGCTGCACTCTACTTTTAGTTGTTAATGTACCATATTGAGAATAGTGAACAATTTTGGCTTTTCAGCAACATGAATGAGTGCTTAAGTGTAGTATTACTGCAAGACAAAAACAGATTCCTCCCTCAGGTGTTATCTACGCTGAATTTTATTTTATTGTTTCTGCCTCAGTTAGCATTGCAGATATTTTATTGCAGTGGTCGAACAATAATTCAGATCTGTATTTAAATAAAAGTTGGGACACAAAATGTTCGGTTTGGTGTGTTTTCGGTTTTGAAAGTCACATTTTTTTTTTGTTTTTTATTTTTTCGGTTTGGTATGGGAAGAAAGAAAACCTCTCAAAATGTTTTAATGCATTTCTTCTTTTTTTTTTTTTTTTTAACATTTTTCCCCCAGTTTTTGGAGACAGTAGAATGTAGAAAAACAGGAATAATATAATTCTGCTGCTCTAAATCAAATAGAAAATAAAATAAATAAGACAATACTAAATGTATTTTAAACATTTGTATTGCACTTTACCCTGAAAGGTAGTTTTGAACAAATGACAAAAATCCAATCACAGTTCTGTCATTTCACATTCTGCATAGAAATAACAGCAAAAAACTTCCATATGAAGTGCAACATTAGCAAGAGGGCATACTTGTATTCTGTTTTAACAAACTTAAGAGCAAGCTTGAGGACAAAATTCACCAAATGATTTATTTTAGTACAGCTAATAAACTGTTTAGGCCACTTTATGTGTGTCTGTGTGTGTGTGTGTTAGAGAGAGGGAGAGAGAAAGAGACAGAGAGAATAAGTGTAGAGAACTACGGTATATAGCCGGCAAACAGCGTTCGTCTTATCAACGTCTCTTTCCCTGTTGTTGTCTTTCACCGGAAACCACGGGTGACCCCAAACGGGGAACCGTAATGATGCCGGAGGGTTTTCAATCTCTTTCTTCCAGGTTGACATCATATTTGTTGGGGTTTTTTAACCTGATGGCAGCTGCTATTTCATATTTTGGGTCAATGTGCGCTCCTTCAATATGTCTGCGTGGAACTTGCATGGATTTAAAGTCTTTTGTTCCTTTTTCTTTTTCTCCACATAATGTGCTGTTTTGGTACAGCTGTGTACCAAAGTGAACAGGTGCGTACTGAAATGGTTCGGTTTGGTATGTGTACCGTTACAGGCCTAATTTTCATGTAGTATTAGTAGTATCTACAGCAATGCATCATGAGGTATAAGATCAATATATGTTTGTTGTCCTGTGATAAGTTAATATAATATACTATAATTTTTTCCGTTGAGTCTTTTTCTACACATGCAGAAGTCTTATTTTGAGGAACTTGGTACTTTTGTTTAAGTTTATTTCTTGTTTTAGTTTTTCAGGTATAATGAGTAAAGGCTTGATTTGTGTATAAAAAAGGTGGATGAAAGAATCAAATATGACAAGTAATTGTATAAGTGGAGGTGTTCATTAAAAAACACGTGCAAATACACTGTATTTTTTTTACACGATTAGGTTGTGTTGTGTTGTTCCATTTCTTTAATCTGACTGTCTCTTTATCTTTATAAAGAGCCAACTTTTCATGAGCTCACAAAAATAGGTCTTTGTTTCAGCTTTGTCACAATGTATTTTCCAGCAAATCCACGAGGGTTTTTACTCTTTGGCTTAAAGGAACATGTCACCCTTGAGTTTATCAGACATTCGAAAACAATCTAAAGATAAGTGCTTTTCACTGGACAAGAAGAGGAAGAGGAATGAACTTTAATTAAAGCTGTGAAATGTAGTGTAACAAAAAAGGACAATATCTGCTCCTAAGAGTCCAAGGATAAAGTATCCGAAAATGGAAATACTCAGGTTAAGTGCAGGTGCTGTAGCGTTATTCTGCATGTGACCATGCTGAGGGTTTTTTTTTAAATTCCCCTGCCCACCCACAGGGTGTATAGATATACCAGGAATTCCATCCTTCCTTCCATCCATCCTTCCAAGATTTTTGTCTATCCCATTCCTCTGACATTATTCACCTGATTCTTTTGATACACACTTTTTCATACACACAAAAAGGCTAAATAAATTCACCACCCTAGGAGGGGTGAAAGCAATTGGGTCGGTTGGCCCTGCCAATGAGGTGTCCCATATTGTTTTTTCCAGGGAGCTGGCAACTCTAAAGCAAACACTCAAAAAAATTCATGCCTGGGTAGGCAAGGTATCAGTGAGCAGGAGGGAAATGTGTTGTTCGACCAGGCAGGGGTATTATTACACTTTGCCTACTTTTACACTTTTTCTTGTTTGCATCAGGTTCTGTGAGGTGGAGTTCCACGGTCCGCTTTCCGTGCAGGAGGACTGGATCAGACACCTCCAGCAGCACATCCTCAAGATGAACTACAATAAACCTGCTGTGCCCAAAGCAGCATCCGCAGACCCCCCTGCCTCAGCTGAAGACCCAGCCCCGGTCCAGGCCACCTCTGCTGCCCCAGCCTCCACCTCTACCTCCAGTACCACTTCTACACCACCCGCCGCCCCCACCCCTACTACCCCTACTCCTCCCACTCCAACTATGGCTCCCAACAGCCACTCCCCCACACCCCTGGCCAAGTGTGCTCCGACTAACACTGCCACAGAGATAGAGAATGTCTCAGAGGAGCGGCCCGCCCTGACTCCAACTCCCATTCCCCTCACCACCCAAGCGGTCTAAGCTCAACTCCCGCTGCTTTTTCTTATTTTGTTTCTCCTGCCTTTGTGATTTCTTTTTCGTCCATCCATTCCGTTATTTTTTTGGCCTTCACAAAGTGTTGTTGAGGAGGAGTGTTTCCCCTCCAAAGAGCCCTCTGAGCCCCAAGCACCTTTGAAGCAGCTTTCTAGACTGTTACTAAGTCCTGTTACCATGGGAACGAAGCTCTCTGGCTTATCTGTGCACCGGGGATGGGTGATTGTGAGAACTATCCAAGGTTATGAGGAGAGACAAGCTAATGTTTTGTGTTTTTGCCTTGTTCATATTGAATGTCCAGCTGTTGATGTGGACCTCTCCTCCCCTCAGGGGTTAAAACAGCCCTTATCAAACATAATCTCCCCTCTGCCTACTACAGCTCTGCCCTCCCTTTTCCCCCTCAAAAGTGCGTTACTAACCTGCGAGACTTTGACCATTTCTACCAGCACTCCGGTAGCTCTGGTCTCAGCCTCTCAAGGTCCTGACTGAGATTAAAAGACACTCATAATCATACTAGTCTCATGGTTGAGACTTTAAACATGTGGTAACACTCTGTGTTAAAAATGGCACTTTTTAATGTTGACATCACTGAGCACTTACTTAAACACCCATTTACATGGGTGAAATTTGACTAATTGAGAATGGTTAAAGGAGCAAGAAGTGGAAGCACATCCAAAAAGGGAAGATCCCCAAGTTAACTTTAATGTCACACTGTCCCCAAATGATTAATTTTGCTTGAATGTAGCTTAAAGCACCTAATAAAACCTTATATGCACACTTTCATACACAATCAAACAAAAGGTATTAATCTTTCGACATCTACTGATTTCAAGGTCAGGGTTGGGATTAAAACAGATGAAGTTAAAGGACACTATGTGTGTAATTTGAAAGGGAACATCTTCAAGTTTCAGTGTTAACATGTAGCTGAAACAGTATCTGTTAAACATGGCTGAAATCTAACCCTAACCCTAAACTGGGCCTCCAGTGACTCAGTGGATATTAAGAGGTTAATTAATAAACCTTTGCTAGTTTTAGCTTACATACTCTGCTGTTTTCAGCAGATAGAGCTGCTGTTTTTTAGAAGGTACAGTCGCTCCTTAATCTCCCTTTCTGTATTTGAGAACTGGGGCCATAGAAAATGTTGAAGGTTATGTATTTCACATGTTTAGATTTTCCACTCACAGTGTTGCCATTTTTCTTCCTGCCTTTTTTGTCAGTGTAACCCAAATTATTATTTATTTATTGTTATGCATCTGAATGTGGTAAGCTAGATCATTTTAAGGATAAAGTAGAACTTTGGAATGTTGGAAAATAGTTTTAACAGTGCACTTTTGTACCAGTGTGCTGAGTGTGTGCGTCTTAGTTTGTATGTTTGTGTACATACATGGCAAATGCTCATTTGTTTCCCATTTTAAAGAAAAAGATGGAGGTAAAACTGCTCGAAGAATTTTCCTTAGCTCAAAGTGAATAAATGTTGGAGCCTGTCTGTATTTAGTCTGATCAGGACTTAAATGCATCCGTCGCTGTGTTAGGATGTGCCAAAGAGTCTGTTTACTTCCTTGTCTTGCCTCTGTAAAAGCTGTTTACATTGGACCTGATGGTGGAGGAAACTCTCCACACTGAACAATGGACGAACAGTGAAATCAGTGGCGATCTGCACCATGGAGAATGAAAAGACCTGCTGGAGTGGCTTCACGGGACTTCATGTCATTACTGTAGGCTTAGATTATTCCAATTGAACATGAACACAAACCAAACTTCGAGCAGAGCTCCTTGAGAACCGTCAGCCCCTCAGTCCAAACACAGAAACATGTGACCTCGGGCGTACAAGAGGAGCGATCGGTGCCAGGCTCCTGAGGTTGGAGTCTGTCTCTTTCTATGTTGCTTCAGAATGTGTTCATATCAAAACTCGAGCTGAAGCAACTCAAGGGTCCATATAGGCGGATGACCTCTTAAACTCTGTCCCAGTGTTGCCCATGTTTGAAACATGACTGTTGAATCTAAACAATACCCCAACCCCTTTTATGGAGTATAGATACATACTATATAACTACATGTACTTAAGAAACTGTTGATGCTAGTAGAGCTATCAGCAGTTCTATTAGCAAGGTAGTTAAAAAAATAAGTGATCTTAATTCCTCTATCGTGATTTGATTTCAACCTTTGATGCTATGTATTTTTTATTGCTCTGTGCATTTCTGTATTTGCAGTCCTGCAAGGTGAAACTTAGAGTTTTTTTTATTTTTATCTGTTAGTCTCTCCAAGCTGAAACTCTGGTGCTGGTGAGAGTACAGCAGGTTGGAATCTGGCAAGTTGGTGATTGACTAAATGCGAGAAAAACATTTCATTGTGATTGTCACGTCCTGGTATCAAGGGACTCTAATAAACCAGGCCTTAAAGGGGACCACTTTGCATGGTGAGACATGATCCTCTCTCGGCATTCACTAAGTTAAACAGAGCCTGTTGCAGGTCTGTGGCTGCATAGACACCAGTGCATTAGAGGTCTCCCTTTTAAGATGACCTGAAATAGCCTCAGCTGGTGTAACTGGCTAGTATGTGTGTGTGAGTGTATGGGTATATAAAAAGACGCTGAGATAACAATGACTAAGAAGAAAAAGATGCAGTTGAGGAAAGAACTGTGCTGTACACAAAGGGTTAAGTTTTAAGTGAATCAACTCCAGAACAAACAATAAATGTGATTTCAATTTCAGACGTGGAGTCTTTGCTTATACAGCACATCACCTTACTTTGCATTCTTGAGTTGTGATAGTTTGTCCACTAGAGGGAGGTACAATACAAGCTTGTAACAGTTTGGCAGCCAATTAAACACCAAGAAGTGATGTAAGAATTTTGTTTACCATACCATGGAAATCGTTTGACTTATCCACACTACGTAAATGTTCAAAACATAACAATTCACAAAATTGAGAACAGTCATTTAGAGCAAAATAATAGAAATGCCGAATTTCATGCTGGACCTTGGAAACAGAAGTTGGTGGCAATAATCACACCACAAGAGCTATTTAGTTGCTTCCCTGTCAGTTTAAATAACCTCTTCAGACCCAGCTATGGGTTTTCTGTCTTAATATGTGGACAAATGTTACACAGCTTTATACAAAAAAAAAACAAAAACTGTCCACCACAAATGACATTTGATAAAAATATTTTTAAAAAGGAAGAAGACCCTCACAAGTAAAAGTCAACAACACAAACAATAACAACCGTGGTAAACTGGACAGAAAGACAGAAAAAGACAAACAGATAAACAAACAACAATACAACACAAACTTTTGTTTCCTTGTTTGTAGCAGTCACTTCAGAGGAGGGTGAGATGAACGTCATTCATGTCACTGTAATTTGCAACTTCACTAGATTTCACTGAATCTCACACTGAACATTTTAAACAGAAAACCAATAAGATACTCTAAAAAAAAATGGTATCTCTTAACATTTTCACATTACTTCATCCATAAAATGAAATTACCTAAACCATCAAGGGTGCTAAAAGTGTGACAAGGGGGTATACCTGTGTTTAGAGAAGTCATCACTGACATAATTCTTTACACACATGAAGTTTGTGGTTTCTACTCTCAATCAGTGCAGAACAAACAGCTCTACAGTAGCTTCCTGCTTTCAAAGATGGACATTTGTCTGACACAGATCAGTTCCTTATGTGTGAATGCATTTCATGTAAACCATGGAGCAGGCAAAGTTGACCTGGAAGTAAAAAAGATTCATTGTGTAGGATTTAGGTGAATGTCGAATGATGTATTCGTAGAAATGGAAAATGGCAGTGATGACTATGTTTACTGTAGCGTGTCATCAGGCAAAATCAAATAAATTCAGAACTGTTGTGTGTTGGCCTCCTGAGCAGGAGCCCACAGATGGAGGAGTCTCTGAATGGGCAGCATATATGCCCCGTTAGCTACTAAGCCCAGGATGGAAAAAAAAAAAACACTGACTTTTGTATTTTATTACAGCTACCCTTAAGGAGTGAGGTGGAAGTTAGCAGTTGATTCAGATCTACAAATTCACTACTAGATGTAATTAAATGTTACACATAGAACTTTTACTTTATG
Organism: Ostorhinchus cyanosoma; assembly: GCA_029814465.1. NCBI lineage: Eukaryota > Metazoa > Chordata > Actinopteri > Kurtiformes > Apogonidae > Ostorhinchus > Ostorhinchus cyanosoma. The sequence goes on from JAPTYQ010000029.1 coordinate 5,200,311, forward strand.
AGAATAAATGTTCTTTCTCTGAACAGACTTTAAGGACTTTAACAATATATATGTATGTATGTATGCACCCTCAAGTTCTTATTTCTCTGACTCATACCTTTAGGTACAAGATTCTGATCATTAATGGTGGTCTGCTCAGTATTCTAAGCTTGAAAACAAATGTCCATATTTATATGTAAATGATATTCTTATACATATAAATAGTATTTAGAATGTGCAAGATGTCTTTGCTTGGGCTCTATTTATTTGCAAGTGGACAACAATGGCATGGTCTTTATTTTCCTTTCAAAATTTCAATGTGCACATGATTCCTGTGACTCCCTGAGAAACCAACGGGCTCCTGAAACACCCTGAACATATTGTTTTACTTGCACATGTTGCTCTTTTGTTCCTTTAAGTGAACAAAGCTGTGTTGAGTTCCTGTAAATGTCAGTGTCGCATTCAGTTCATGCAGTGATGGGTTGAAACAACAGCACTGAACACTTCATGAGAACTGAGTTCAAGACCTGAACTGGAGACACACTGGGTTTACTGATGCAACATCCATGTACTAAATCTAACTGTTGTCTTTGGGACAAATTCCTCAAAAAATAAATCACTCAGTTCATTCACAATAGCCATAACGAAATCCTGTCCTAACACTTACTTATATGCAAGTATATGCAAAAAATTTCATTGAGCATCATGTGAAGGATGTTTCTGTGGTTGTTAATTTGTTTTTTAATTTCTCTGCTGCTGCTGGTTAAAGGATTGAAATGATGGCACCTGCATCAGTGTCCAAAACCATTCCCATCAGATGAACCCCTTGGGGAGAAAGGCCCTGGAACAGTTTCATATTCAAATAAAAAGGGGTCATTCTTCACACTGTCATTTTTTGTTTAGTTTGGACTTAAACAAGAAGAGGAAAATCGCACTATGCTATTGACGCTGCAGATGTTGCAACATCGGTCTGACTGCATGCCAATACAAAAACACCATAGTATGTGAATGTGAAGTTGAATAATACTAAAGTAACTTAAAGTAAAAAGAGGAGGCACATGTGTAACCTGAAGTAGCTCTTTTGGGTTCTAATTCAAGGACACAGTTCTAAGTTTTCAGAATTGTGTTAAAGTGGAAGTGCATTTTAGCCACCCATTAATCTGCTGATCTTCTGTGTCACTGTAAACATTCAGAAATAGCAACAAAATAATGTGTAAACAACACACTCCTTAAAGTACAGGGAGCAGCCTCTGTTTAAGGAGATTTTTATCACTTCATCCTTAATTCTCCAAGGTCACCAGTTGAAGGCTGCAGACATTTTATAAATTTTTTCAGTGGGAAAAATATGATTCAGAACATGAACTTGAACACGAAAGCGAGGAATCTGTAAACCAAAAGATGCATGATGTGTTTATCAGAAGATGTTCCACTGAAAATGGAGGGGGTGGATGTCCCAATTATCATGAGGTGAATCAAAGTGTGACAGTAACTCACTCCAGCTGTTTCCTCAAAATCCACAGTCTCTTATCGCATAACCTGCAGGCAGCTCGGATTTTCACATATTACCTCAGATGTGCAAAGCATGTTGGGCTGGTCGGCCTGGCATCTGAGGGGTACAGGACCAACAAAAAAAAGTTTTAGTTATAGTGAGTATCATAAACACACATATGCAGCAAACACACACCACCTTATTGCTTGTCTTTCTAGTCACTGGAAAAAGTGAGATTAAGATGAAGTGAGACATATTTAACCAGAATAAACACCCTCACATCCTGCCAGAAAACTAAATCTTACATCTTTGTTTTGTTTGTGCAAATTAATCTTAGAATATCTACTCTCCCCAGTGCTACTTTTTTGGCAGTTTCCAAATAGATTTTTTCTCTAAATGTAACCTATTTTAAGTAATTTATCGCTATTTATTACAAAATTATCCTCTGTATTTTGCGTGGGGTTTTTTTTGTTCTTTTTAATGAAAATCATGTATTTTCTTGTATTTAGTGTACTGATCATGTAGATGTTCACAAAAGTTCAGATTAAAGTTCAGGGTTATTATATCAGAAACTGAGAAAACTGAAGAAAAAGTTACTGTTCAACAAAGATATCGATAACTGAATGTAAAACCAAGTGTTTCTATCGATTGTCATTGATCCAACTCCATGGGTTTTACTGGTGAATCAATGTTGTAGAAGATGACGGTGTTTCCATGTTCACTATGCAGCCTCTGAACGTCCAAATAGGTCATATCTGATGACCATGAAAAGATGACAACTAAATTTGACACCAATTACTTACATGTATTGATTAGTGGTTCAGAAATGATTAAACATTTTATACCAGTAGATGATTGTGGTTGTTTGGTGGCTGTCTGGGTCTTTAGGAACATTACAGTGAAATAAACTGAAAAGTGCAGGCTGTGTGTAGGTAAGTGTTGTAGTTAAAACCAGCAAAACCCAGAACAACTTGTACCTAAGACCAAGGTGGAATTACAGCAAATACTGCAGTAACCAGGTTTTCGAATATTAGAGGTTGATATCATACAAGGACTTGAAATGATTAACCTTTTAGGTGAGTTGGCAGTAAGAGGAAGCCTGTAGAAAGCTGAATGAAGAATTGGCAAAAAGATTTCAAATAAATTAGAAAATGCACCAGAATCATACAGCTATTGTCTTGTGTTTCATGGTTAAGAATTAGTTGATTCTCCACACAAATCCACATCATCCAGTTAAGTGAAGTGTCATTAGCTTCGTTATTAAGTTGATAATTTTCCTCTGATGTCTTTTCTTCTCAGTGTAGTAAATAGCAAATGGTTCACTCATGTTGGAAAGTCCTGTCCTTGGTGTCCTTCAGTCTCTGTTCAACATTCACGGCTCAGTTTTCCAGTTTTGCTCTATATTCAGATACATCACTGACGATGGACTCTACCCCAGATAAGGTGGCCTTTGTGTTGGGAAGCCTCTGCATGTTTGTAGCGCTGTTAATACAGCCTCCATTTTTTTTGCATGTTTTACCAGCATCTGTTTGGTCTTGGTTGACGCTTTTGACTTTTCCTTTCCGCATCTTTTTTCTGAGAAGACATTACAGAATTTCTTTTCAGCGGTTTCTCTTATTTGTATGGATTAAATAAGGTTTTGAAGGTCCAGTTGTGGTCTTGAATAAAATTCCAAATCTTTTTTGTTCAAGTAAAAGCACACTTGAGACTGAAATGTTTGAAATGAATGAAAATGTTTGTGGGCTACAGTATTCATCAAACTAGCTTTTTTACTCTGCTGTTGTCAGCTGCCCAGCTGTGTTGCCCTACAACAGTAGAAAAAACAAAATTCCAAATAATGTGAATTTCAATAAGCTACTTTGGAGTTCATCCATCCATCCATTATCTTCCGCTTATCCGGGGCCGGGTCGCGGGGGCAACAGTCTAAGCAGGGATGCCCAGACT
>JAPTYQ010000029.1:5219998-5234770 GCA_029814465.1 Ostorhinchus cyanosoma
GGATGGATGGATGGATGGATGGATGGATGGATGGATGGATGGATGGATGGATGGATGGATGGATGGATGGACAGGTTTATTTCCTAATGCTGAATTAGTTAAAACTTAATACTTCTGGCTACTTTGTGATAAGGCAGTGTAAAAATATAAGCTATTTTATCACCAACATTTTGCGTACTTGTCAATAATATACTGTATATTTCCTCAGTATGTAACTTACTACAATTCTGCCTACTTTCGTTTAGTCTAATTGCATACAGTTGCTTGGTTCTTCATAGTGCTAATAAAAGGCCAAGTGTATTTTGGCCTGGAGTGCAGGGTAAGCATGGAAAAATGCTTCTGTAGATGAACAAATACATTTGCAGACCTATATTTCGAAGGTTTTCACCGAGGCCCCTCCTTACTTGTAATTATACTATCGTTTCTGTCCTAGATCTCAGATCACAGTGCAATGAAAGATACCATCCAAAAATGGCAGAACAGGAAACAGGCCTCCAGTATGTGATGCAGAGGCTTAGTAATCTGCCTCTATGCTCATTTCTCAGTCTGTGAAACATCTGCTTTAGGACAAGCCTTTTGTCTTTGGGCTTCATAACAGTTTTTATGTCGCCCACTGGAGCAGAAGAGGAGGTAGTCCAAATGAAACTCTGCAGCTGTGTGGATTTACAGGGGCCGCCGCCTGACCACAAAAGGAAAAATACAGAAAGGCCTTCACAAAGTCACACTTAAAATGTGAGAGGCTGGAAGAGGAATGAACTACTCACATTTAGGTATCATCCAGTAAGGAAATAAATATGTAAATAATATGTATATATGTATGTATATATGTATGTATAAATGTATGTATTTATGAATGCATATATGTATGTATGTGTGTATATGTGTTAATTTTTTTACTTAACAAGAAACATCTCAATGATGCACTGGGATGCATCGCCAGTGATGTGATCTTTGGTTTGTGTTTTGGGTCTCACAACACCAGACACCCTTACCCAGGGAACCCAGCCGGGGATGATCAGGCCCCAACATGCATCCCAGTAGCAACTCACGGATCAGCCCTCTAGAGCCAAACCCACCTTGTGACTTTCTCTGCTGCTTCAGTTGTGGATTGAATGGTTCTCTTCTTGGCCAACCCTGAGATCCCCAGTCAACTGAGGATTTTGCAGCGAGAATGTACCGCAAAGGCTCTGTTGCTTTTCTCTCGTTGAGAACTCTGCAAAGTTCTCAGTCGACTGGGTATGCATGTATGTATGTGTGTATGTATGTATGGATTAAGTAATATTAATAACAGATTCTCTTTTATATTTCCTATGTCATTCTTGATTGTTTTTGCCTGCCTTTCTGCACTTTATTTTTTGCATTTTGCTGCTGTAAACACTACAATTTCCCCAGGGTGGGATCACTAAGTCTTATCTTATCTTATCTTATCTTATCTTATCTTATCTTATCTTATCTTATCTTATCTTATCTTATCTTACACACCCTTCAGTGTGATCCACAACTTCACTTTTTATGAGTTAGCAAAAAACATTCATTGGATTTGTACATTGTTGCATCATGTCTCTTTCAACATGTAAAAAGACAACTATTTGCTAGCGTGCATGCCTCTATGAAATAATAAGTTGCATATTCCTCTCTGTTGAGACATGTCAAACCTTGCTGCGATCCTTGGCTTTGGTGAATGTGTCTCTCATTAGCAGTGGCCAAAGAAAAGAGGCGTTGAGCGACAACTTCACCTCCCTTATGTCTAGAAATATCTCTGAGGCGGGTTCCCACTAGAAGCTCTGCTGTTAGCCTTGAGATATACTGTTCCACATAGAGAGAGAATGCCATACACTTGCATGTTAAGTGTTTATTGTCTTTACATAATGGCTATTGTTAGTAGAGCTGCTGTTTTACAATTATCTGCTTCCCTTGGCTTCATAAACCACCATTTGACAGTGGGAACACTAGGCAACAGAAACGTAAAGTAGTATTTATGATGCATGGGTTAAGGAGAGCATTTTAGCAGATTTAGCAGGCATGCAAGAAAAAAATCTTTTTATTTGACAATCCTGACTGAAAAATGTTTTTGAGTCATAGATTGTATCTGGCACAAGCATATTGAAATAAGAAAAGCTGAAGTCAACCACACAAGAAAACTCAACCTAGTATCAGTCGTAAGAACCCACCATAGTCAGCTCCATACTTACAGGCTCTGCGAGGTTTAATCCCACAGGCAAAAGCTCAGCATCAGACTTTGTTTAAATTCCAATGTGCAAAGGCTTCGATGGATGGAAATCTCCCTTCCACAACCCCCCAAGTGCAAGGAATTCCTCCGCAGTCTCTTCAAGTCGAGTCATGTTTATGCTTCCAGTTGGACTGTGATTTAGTGATTTGTTTTAATCTGTTATTTTCCCTCCAGGTTAAGATGTTTCAGACCTTTCTCTGTCGGGGTTGTGGGTTGTCAGTTTTGGACATAGTTTGGTGCTGAAAACCATTACCCAAAAGTCACTTCAGATCTGATTATAATATGTCATTCTTTGAGTCTTTTAGGTAGCATTAAATCTTCAAAGCTATCTGAAAACCATTTGCTTCATCAATAAATGATGGTAATAATTACTTCCTCTGAAGTGCAATGATGCAGCAGAGTGAAGCTGAAAACATTTTCCCATTTAAAAGGCATCGGGCAAATGAGCTCATTCACACTGTAATTGGCTCTTTTGCCAGTTGGTACATATGTTGATAGGTTTATTTACCACCATAAATGCCAACATGTCTGAAAGCTATAAACATTTACCACTTTAGGATTGAAAGCAGCTAATGTCTGGACATGTGTTTCTCAAATTGAATCTGCTACACTGAGTCAATGCTTTAATCGCTTGATGTGTTGAAACTGGGGTTGCCAATTTCACCAACATATGGTCGACTAAATTAAATCCAGCTGTGGCTGAAAATTTTAACGGTGGATGCACAAAGTAGAAATTCTTAGAACAGCACATTTCTGATCCATTTTTATTAGTTTTATCCATTACTGAAAGATAAATTGAGTCATTTCAAGGACTGTGTCCAGGTCAAAGGGAATTTACAAGAAAGCAATAATTTATCCAACACACTCTCAACTGTTCCTCTTACAGCTGTTATAAGAGTCTCTGGAAAACAATCTGGAATTTAGAAAAATCATAGGACAATAAATACACTTTATATAACAAGTCTTAATATCATTAGGGTTTGCAAGATTCCCAGTTAAACCAAATGTTAATTTCAAGAAAATGATGATTTACTTCCCAAGCAAAAGAATTACAAATTTATTATGTTATTTGATTGCGCACGATTTTTTATTTTCAAAATTTGTCTTCAAAAGTTTCCTACAGAGAAAAAAAATAAATGTATTCTCAAAATATTATGACTTTTTCCTCAAAATATTATAACTTATTATTAATAAAATTAATAACACAAATATTCCAACTATTTTGATTGTATGATGACTTTTAAAGAATATTATGACTTTAGTTTTGTAACGTTAAATCTTTTTGAAATGACTTAAAAAGTCCTTTAAACTATTAAACTATCATAACACTATTTTCATGACATGAAGACTTTTTTCAATTTAATTATCACTTTTAATTCAATCTGTCAAGTACTTTATACCGCAACATTATTCTGTTTGGTGGCTTAAGGTAAGCTTTATTTATTTGTTTCTCCTACCCTTTGTTGTTTATAGATATGTTCTATGCTTATAAGTATATTCTATTTTAAAAAATCTTTTTACTATGTTTATTGATGCACTACTGTGGGCCCTAGAGTTATGCAATTTTAGTCGTCTGTAAGTGCCATACATATGGTAAAACTGACAATAAAGCTGACTTTGACTTTTCAAAGTATTATGATTTCATTCTCATAATATTATACCCTGTTTCTAAAAAAAAAAATACATAAATTTTATATATATATATTCTAGCTTTATTTTTGGAAAATTATAATTTGTTCCTCAAAATATTACAACTTTCATAACATTATGGCTTTCTGTAGAAATATTACATCTTATTTTCATAATATTATTGCTTTTTTTGCAAAACATTGCAACCTTATTTTTGTAATCTAAATTTCACAGCATGAACACTTAAAAAAAAAAGCATTTTTTTCCACATGATCTTCTAACTTCTTCTCAAAATGATGACTCTTTTCTTATAACATTATGGCTGTAACGTTACAACATTCTTTTTTTTTTTTCTTTTTTCAATATTATGACTTTACTGTCAGAGTATCAGCTGTTTACCCTGTTGGTGTGACCCTAATTCTCTGTGGTGTATGCTAATAAGCTTGCGCCTAAGTGGTGTGAGGTTTAAGGGAAGTTATTGTTTTGCTCCTGATAAACTAGAGGCTTTCAGCAGTTAAGTGCAAACCTGCACTGCTGCCAGAGGAAACTAACAGTGGATCTTATCAGCTGGTAGAATAAAGCTATCCATAATATTTGCCAGTGTATAGGCTGCTGGACTGCATTGCTACTTGCCACAGTCCTCGTATTTGTTTTGAGCCAGACACACAGGGAGGCCCTGTTTTGTCATCCAGAACTGTGCTGTGAGGTTATAAAACATGGAACATCATAACTGACAAATCAGCTCCCCATGGCTGCTGACAACCTTGTTTGCAGTTTTATTTTAAACTGGAATAACAAGCACTCAGTCAAGGATTATTCGGGCTCTGGGATACTTCTAGGGCTGTCATATCCTTATGCTGTCATCCTCTCCTCTATTCTTTTTTATTTTCAGTGTGTTTGTACGATCATTATGTTCCTCCATCTTGCTGATAAGTTTAGGACTTCGCCTTCTGTAAATATTACTATGCAAATTGAGGATATCCGGGAAGTGTTCTAAATTGTTCTGTGGGTAACGAGGCTCGAGAGGAAAAAAATTCCCCCGAGTAGCGTCTATTATATTTGAAGGTCAAGAGGAAATGGCAGAGGGTGATTGGATGAATTCTGCATAAATGACAATGATTGCAAATCAAACTGTCGGACGTTAAAAAGTTGGAGGGACAAGGACAGATTATATCTTTCAATTGTATTATTGTTTTGTGTCTTGCAAGAACTCAGGCAAAGAATAACCTCATACCACATGGGAGCTGCTATTTGTCATGTATGTGCTTCTATACAATCTGGCTTCACAGTTCACCACAGAAATAAATGTGAAAAATGGCCTCCATTCCCAGATGCCATTTGCTTTCAGGCACAAATCCATATGATGCAGATTATACACAGTGGACAATAAGTGATTGATGATCATAACCATGATTTATGACTTGTGTTTCCATATTAATTATTGATTGTGGTTTCAGATTGTATTAGATGCATGCAGAAGCCAAGCCATTTGCTCAAAACATAATAATAAATAATAATAATGGATTAGACTACTATTGAGCTTTTCAAGGCACCCAAAGTGCTATACATTATTGATTGATTATTCATTTGTTCTTACATTCACACTGTGATAGTTGTAAACTATGTTTGTAACCACAGCTACCCTGGGGCAGGCTAATGGAGGCACCACTGCCAATTTGCTCTAAATGGCCCCTCCAAACACCGCCAACATTCATACGCGACTGACACTGGACTAGGGCAGAGCTGGATTTGAACCGCCCACCCTTCGGTTATTGGACAACCCGCACTACCTCCTGGGCCATGGATGCCCACAAGTTTTGCACAATAAGCTCTGGGCTTTAATTAAATTTCAGTGATCAAAGTAGAGCAATACACTGAGGCAATAATGTACGCATTACAGTATATCCCAGTTATTGGACTATAAACCATAACAGCCCTTTAGTCACACACATAAACTACTTTTTTCAGCTCAGCATGTATTTTCACAGATCTGATCTCTGCAAATAATTTACAATGATGAAATGCAAAGGTTAATCCATGGGACCAGAACAGGAAGTGATAGAGTAGATACTGTAGATATGTAACAGCTGATGTGCTGCAAAAGGAAGAATCAGTAGCATCTGGTCTTAATTGTGCAGGCCACAGGCAGGAGGGACCATTACTCCCTGACTGGCACTCTGTGAAAGAGTCTTTATGAGAAGCTTGAACACAAAGGCAGACAGTTCAAGCTGCACTTTGACATTTAAATCTGCCCATGAACATGTCGGGTTGCCATGTATTCACAGACATCTCGGCAGGTGAGTGTAGCTTGCAAATAACATTCTAGCAAGTATTTAGTGAAGAACTTGTCGCTCTTGCCTCACTATAAATGTACCTCTAAAATTAAGATATTTGCAAAAGTCAGAATCAGAACTGGATGCTATTTTTTAACCCACAATTTGAGGATAAAAATGGGTTTTTTTTGGTTTTCAGCAGAGTGGCACTGAAAGACATGTAATTGATTGCTCTTCACATATTATTTATATCAAAGGCATTTACATGATACAGATGATGTTTCAGGTAAGAAATTAATATAAAGGTTAAAAATACATGTAGTTCAGAATAACTGTTTGAAATTTTTAAAAGTCTAATTTTATTCTGTCATAATTCATAATTATCTAAATAAAAAATTTACGATGTAAAATTTCTGAAAGTCTGCTTATTGAACACCTTTCTGTGACCTCCATAGCCTCTACTCTGATCTCTTTAGAGTGAAATGATGTAGGTTTTTCAGCAAATATCCTAACCACTGTAGTGTGTGTGATACCAGCTACTGTTTGCTTAGACATGGAGTAAACAAACAATTGGTTCCTAGAAAAACACAACTCCAACACAAATTCCATGATGCCACCAGTACATAAGCATACACAAATCTTACGTATTCGACCATAAATAAAATTCATTTGTAGTTTGTCTTTACAGTCTTGACTTTTTGATCAAAACTTGTTGTGTCTTTTTGCTCAATCATTTTGATGTTACTTCACTTCATCTTTTGTGGAGTTACAACGTAAATGGACTACATGGAGGGTTGCATCCTGAACATGATACCAGTTCATCACAGGGTTGAAACACAGAGGTGAACAAACATTCAGTTCTGAATTCACACTTTGAATTGGGGAGTAAGATTGCCCAGAGACAACCTATGCAAAGACAAGGAGAAAGTATGAACCCAGGACCTTCCTCCTGACACCGCTAACCACCGAATCATTGTTCAACCCTGATTATGCCAAATTATGGTTCACTCTATCCCATAATTTGATTCCATGCTGTATATTGTAGTAATAATCAGGTACTACAAATGACGACTCACAGTTTCCATTTTTTCTTTCAGACTGACATGATTTACCATGCAGTGGGTGCTATTATATCATATTTGTTATATAGACTGTTAAAGCCCATAAAACCCATAACATTGGAATAAAATATTTTCACCTCTTCAAATGAATGATTGTGACAATGGGGTTTTTGATAGATAAAATGTAACTGGGACTCTATGTAAATATTGCACCTGGTGATTACTGAAGTGTGTAAATAGGACTGAAAAGAGGAATGTGTTTGAAAACAGAGTTAATCCATCTTTATGGCCAACAATGTGTACACACATATATATATATATATACATATATACATATACATATACATATATATATAATTAAAACAAATTACCATTATTTTTGTTACCAAACCTCTCAGCTCCAGGAAATCCTCTATTACTCCTCAGGTGTTGTTAATAATGGCCTTTGTACAGTCTAGCATGCATTTTTCCCCCTCCTGTCCTCTGTCCAGAGCAGACCTGTTTCTGAGCTGTCCTTGTCTCCCTTTTTCCCTCTCCTGCTTTTTGTCTCTCTGTCTTGTCTGACTTGAATTTTGGATACCCTACTTGCTTGAGCTCCAAGCGACCAAATTATGGAATTGATCAACAGGTGCAGTGCCCGACCGAGAGAACTGCCGCTTGATGCCTAATATCTAACTGTAATTTCTCCATTGGGGATTAATAAAGTACTTTCCTATACTATTACAATTTGCATGGCAGATAATATTATGAATATGAATAATAATATGAATAGGTGCGATTAATGAGTTTGTGTATTGTAAGGAAACAAATCCTTCGGAATGAATGCTGTAAATGACTCAGACACAGAGGTGTGATCTGTAAGCACTCTTGTCATAGATTTTTTCAATGATTATGTTATCATTACACAGGAAAGCAAAATAAAGGACTGAGACCAAAGCCTTGGAGCATGGAGGGTATGAGGCTTAAGTAAAGGAGGTAGGAGTACACTAAATGTATTCAATACATTATGTACTGAGGGCAAGCGCACAAGATAATGACACAGTAAACTACATTATTTTTGGTCCAACATGGACAAACAATGGTTTTGTGGAAATTATTGGTCCTGGGAAAGAGACTTTATTGGCTAAATTGTCTAGTTTGTTTACAACAAGTCACCAGACATTTTGTTTATGCTTCCTCTTGTCCTGCACATGCAAAGTTATTGTATTCCTCTCAACTTCCAGGAGGCAATTGTGGTGCAACAATTAGTTTTAAAATTACCCCCAAAGAATTCAGGCTTTTATTGCATGCTGAAATAGACAGAAACTGGAGACAACCTAGGAGGGGGAATGAAAAAAAAAAATACAGACACTGATATGTTTGGAAAATCATTGACGGAATTCTAGGTTTATGTAATTTTCGATGAATGGTCTATAAATGTACAAAATTGTAGAAGAGCTCATTTTTTAAGAACTAAAAATAGTGCTGTATACAGTCTCAGCTTTAAAATATATGAAGCATATTCTTCTTGTGAGTAAAAAGTGCAGTCAGATATATGACACATAAACACATATACCATGCATTTTCAGACAACAAACAGTTGTTGAATAGTCTATTATAGCCTTATAAGTACATCAGAAAACTACGTGTTAATGGGAAACAAGGAGGCTGTTCTCATTTTGCAGTTTCCTGACAGTGTTCATGTTTGTTCAAAACAAATCATTTAAGAGCCTGTCAGACACTGTGGTTCTTTAGTGCATTTTTTATGTGACCCTCAGTGAGCCCCTTTACTGGATGAAGTTTACCATACAGGACAAGCTAAATGTGTTTCCATCAAACATGAAAGGCCAAATTGATGTCGAGGCCAGATTTCAGCAAAAATGACCTGTAACTACCTGCTTCATGAAGCCAAGAACTGCAAACGCCTTTTCCGGTCCAACATAGTGAATGTACATGGTTTTTAGAGAAACATCAAACCTTCCTTAAAGCTTTAGCATGTGATTAGCCGTTATTAAATGAATCACAAATATATATGATTAGAGATTACTTACTGTTGTTGCAGTAGCTGAATACGCAACGGTATCTGATTTTATTTTATATTTTAAAATATGAGTAAGAGACAGAACATTTGGGTCTAATGTAACACCTGGCTCACTCATATTTTTTCCTGCATGTCTTTTGCATCTCCTCAGTTGTTAACAGACTGTGCTTTGCATGCTGTACTACTATGTTGACAAGCTGTGAGGCTCCACACACCACCGGTCCAGCAAGTGACATGAGTCCTCTGTGGAAAATCTGAGGACAGAAAAAAAAAATCATGATTGCACAGGACAGACAGTTTGGACTTGACAGTTGGTAAAAGGTCTTTCCATAATTTCATAAAGGTCTCTTTTCAGTAAATCTGATGAGAAATGGCAGCATAATCAGAACATCTGAAATGGAGATGTGTATACTATTTTTACTTATATTACTTTAGTTGTAATATGTTCCATGTGGCAGCTTTTAGGAAGGTAATAGTAAAGGCAAAAGACAACATACATTGAACATGGAAAAAACACACTGAGATGGCTTTTCTATTAGGCTACATTATATTATTATTATATATTTTTTTAAATAACTAAGCCTGTATTATACATTTCCTTGACTTGTTAAAATATAAGAAATGTGCTCACATTCAGAGAATTTTATTCGGCATGAAAGCCTGTTTCATTGGCATTAACATTTAAGGCTTTTGTGGAAAATTAATTTGCATAAAATGACGTAAAATGAATAAACCTGGTTAAACGAGATGTGCATAAAACCTTAAGAAATTACCTCATCTCTAAACATGATTTGTGCCTGAGTCAGACAGATTTTCATCAGTGAGAGTTGGGAAAATGACGTCCATATTCTCATAATATTGTACAATGTCTTCTACAGCTATGCCCTTTATTATCATTGGTTTTGAGAGACTCTTGGTGGCTGAAATCATTAAAGTTGATGTAATAAACATTAAATGAACAATCTATCAAATTCCTTTATGCCATTACAGTTATCAGTCCTACTTCTACAGTTTACTGTAACTGGTTTGAGTGGCTAATCACTTTGTGACTCAACGTTATCGTTTTAATTCATGGTCAACTTTTTTAACAAGAAAACGGTTAGATTTATGTCATCATATAAAAGATTAAAGGTTAACTTGATTTATTATCCCTGTAGGGAAATTCAGACTAGATTTTACCCACCCTAATATAGACACAGTACCTAGCATTAACATTAGCACTTAGCAATATATCACACATCCCAGCAGCCATTGAAGGTACTCAGGGACCTCCTCCAGATCTTCAGCAGTGGTCAGGGAGAATGAACCTATATGTTGCTGTTTTTCATAGTGGGGACAATGGAGCACCTGGAGGAACCACACATTGTGTAGCAACAATAGGTAACTTACAGTGAGGCAGGTGCTAACCACTATACTGCACCACCCCACACATGTAGCAGGTATTGGAAAAACTGACAGACTTTAGCAGTTGAAGAGCAAGGCATTTCCATTGAGGCTCCTTATTGACAAAAACAAGCTGAAAGCAGAATAAAACGCATACTAAAATTTTAATGTAGTTTATTATGTGGCCAGAAGCATAACTACACTAACCCCAAGCATTTTTGCTGAGAAAATTTAAAAAATATGTTTGTCTAGTTTGTCTGTGTTGTATTTACACCTTGCTTTGTTCCCGAGTGGCCAAGAAAAAAAAAAAAAAACAGGAACCAGAGAGATCTCAGATCATGAATTAAAAATTTTCTAAATTATTTCACTTGAAGTTTGTATTATGCTTGGAGCAGGTTGTTTCATACTTTAAGTGCATTACTAAGCTAATAGTAACAAGTATTGCAGTTGTAATGGAACACTGAAGAGAGTGAATCTTAGGATTACTGCAGAAAATCCAACTCAACAGCTCTTCATACAGATCAGTGTTTTGTGGCTCTTATCATCTATTTAGGCCATTAGTTTAGAAATGGAATTGGCTTATGTCAAGAGAAGACCAGCTCAAACCACAAAACAGACCTGTTGATGAAGATGAACATAAGGACTTGGTATTGATCAAGACACTTCTCACTGGACTCTGTAAGACAGTTGCAGTACATCCAGAACACTGCTGCTCAGGTTCTGACTAGAACCAGGAAGAATGACCATATTAGTCCTGTGCTCAGGTCTCTGCACTGGCTTCCTGTCGCTCAGAGAATAGACTTTGAAACAGCTCTGCTTGTGTATAAGTCTCTCCATGGTCTAACACCAAAGTACATCTCTGACATGTTGGTCCCATATGAACCATCTTGACCCTTGACTACCTCAGGGACAGGTCTTTTGCTGGTCCCCAGAGTCAGGACTAAACACACTGAAGCTGTATTTGAGTTCCATGAATCTAAACTCTGGAACAGTCTTTCTGATGATGTGAAACAGGTCTCTACTCTGAAAATGTTTAAGTCCAGGCTGAAAACGGCTCTGTTCAACTGTACATATAACAACTGACAATGTTCTATTCGTACTCTTCTTTTTTGCTGTTTTATTGATTATGTTTTAATTGTATGCTTTTAACTTCTCACTTTTCCATTTTTGTAAAGCACTGTGAGTTGCCCAGTGTGTGAATTGTGCTATACAAATAAATTTGCCTTGCCTTACTACGCTAAGGGCCTGATTTACTAATGGTTTGTGCGTGTAGAAACATGTGCAAACTTGACTGCGCACGCAAAAACACGTTGCAGCTTATCTACTAACAGGGCGCACTGAAGGTTGCGCCTGTCACGTGGACAAAATAGCTCGCGCAACCCAATTAGCGTGTTTGCCCTGATGAATATGCAATTATGGGCGTTTCTACCAGAACGCACAAAATTACTGGGAGGAGTAGATGCAAATTTTTATTTAGCACGTGCTGTGCGATTTACCAAACCTGAAACTGATTGCGGGGGCTGATTTTGTGTCTATATTCTGCGCGTCTGAAAAGCAGGTGTTTACTGGCACAGCTCCGCGCAAAACTGGCTGCAGTTGTTGTGGCGAGGAGGAGATATAGGCAAAACCAAAGGAAACAAAGAGAATGAATCTGTTCTGCTCGGTGTAACATTTTTGGAAAGACAGAAAAAAAAAAAGAAAAAAAAGACATACCTATCCCCCACACACACACTTTATGGGCCAGTCCCCCTACGCCCGGTTCCACCAGTGGCACATCACTCTAAGCCAGGACCAGACTTCAGATAAGCCTATCTCTCTCTCTCTCTCTCTCTCTCTCGCTCGCTCGCTCACACACCGGAGAAAAGGGATAGGGTTCTAGCGCTGCACATGCACACATGCATGCACACAAACAGCGCTGGTGTTGTGACTGGGCTCCTGAACCTTCTATGTAAACACTGATTAGGAAAGTTTTCTCTCATGTCCATGCGCTTAAAAGTTTTCATTCACCATACAGAGCGACATACAGAGAGAAAGTATATATTTGACTAATAACACACTTCACCACTGATAAACAACAACAGAGAAATACCCACCCACCCTCTGTGTGGAAAAAGAGCAACTTCATATTCATGAGTGCTGGTGTATCTCAGAGCAGTTTTTACAGCAGACTGTCTCCATGACGACAAACAGTAGTGCACCCAAAATCCTCTTTAAACAGGGCGGTCTCCAAAACTTTGCACCTCTTATCATTTGCGCAGGTAATCTTAGTTGATCACGGTGACACACAAATCAATAGCATGTGCATTTTTTAGCGCGAGCAAGCACATTTGCGCCCGTTGTGCTATTAGCTAACTGAGCTAACAACTCAATGTACTCACACACTTACATTAATGACTCTATCTAAGCATTAGTCCAGTTACAGTGTTGAGATGATTAATAGATCTTAAAGGTTGTTTGTACAATAGATGATGCCATCACCCATGCATGTCATCATAAATCAAGTCATGACATAATGAATTAGGAAAAAGATCTGAGTTATTTTCATCCCTAGAAGACCCTTGTTCTTAACAGAGGAAAAACTGAGTTAAATAAAATAGCATTCAGAGCAAACCATACTGCATAATGTGAAGTGTATTATGGGTAAGGACAAGTAGCAGCATGATTAATGTCACTGCTTGGAGCAGCGACTGACAGCAGGAGAGGGCACTGAAGTGAGGGATCTCAGACTCTCTTCCTGTCAACATGTTTTGGACTGGAATAAGAAGCTGTTTAGAAACCCAGTTGTGAATGAAAAATAGCTTCTTGCAGGGATCTGACAACTCTCTTTTTATTAGAATTTTAGTGGGAGCAGAGACAGCAATTATAAGAAAATGTTCAGTTAGGTTGAGGAGACATATTTTGAGGCATTGATAAGCAGGTCACTGGATGCTGATATACCTCTATCCAAGTCTTGGATGATGCTCTTCACCAGCTTCAATGTACCAACATTACTTCTCACCTCTATAATTACAAAGAACCAAGAACACAACTGCAAAAGCCTCTCTTCTTTCTGCACATGATCTTTTCAGATTGATGCAGTCTTCCTCACCAGTGCAGTCTTTCTGAACTAGTTTCCATAGAACCATTAACTAAATGTTTTCTCTGATGATATATTGGCCCCAGTTTTCATACTCTGGCTTTTCACACATCAGTGAATCAAGGAAGTGGCCACTCATTATCAACACTTGAAGAAAGACAGGAATGATAATAGAAGTAGCTCAGTTATTGCTTTTTTGAGTAGTAGAAATGATAATGGTATGGAGACAGGAGGCAGAATAGAAGGCTTATGTGTCATGTCAGAATGTCTTTAACAATGATACAAGCACATTTTTGGTGTGTCCCCCTCTATTCCATAGTGTATTATGACTGCACTGTAAAGGTGTTTTTATTGAGAAGACAGGTGTTGTGGGCATTAAATACTTGTTGTTGTACTTAACTGTACTTTGAGTATTTATTCTTACCTCTAAACTTTAACCTTTATTCTCTATAATTTACCACAAATATCTGCAATCTTTATGGCTTCAAAACAAGCTTGTGTCTTTATTTTTAATGTATTTTAGAGAAATAGCTTATTTTTAATTTGCATCACTTAACACTTTCCAAAATCAAGATTGGTTTATAACTAAAACCTGCAGAAAAATAGCAGAACAGTGTATATGGTAAGATGTAATAAGACAAAAAGACATAATGATGATAAAGACCTAACACTATGAAAGAAGAACAAGAAATAAAGATGTAAAAGACATGACAGGATAAAAGTGACCTAACAATGTTAAAGACCAAAAATACATAAAATGTACACTGTCTGACCAAGAAAAACCTGGACTGGGACTCAACAATCTATGGTCTGATGAGTCAGGTCCCTGCTCCAGAGTGATCCGGGTGAGAAGAGAGGTGGATGAAATGATTACCTATCGTGCCTAGTGCCTAGAGTACAAGTCAGTGGGGGCAGTGTTATGATCTGGGGTTGGTTTAGTTGGTCAAGTCTAGGTTCAGCAACACCATGTGTCTAGTAAAATAAGATCAGCTCAACCTGAATATACTGAATGACCAGGTCCAAACATCAGTGGATTTTATTATAAGTAGTAAGTATCATATTCATTTGAAGTTGGAATGATTTAATAGTCTTCACGTCAT
>JAPTYQ010000029.1:5246952-5265191 GCA_029814465.1 Ostorhinchus cyanosoma
AGAGAGAGATTTTCCATTCCTTGCCTTACTACACTGCCAGTCAAAGAGGACATTTTTCAACACACTACATGCTGTAATGTCTCCACTGGATGAACAACGAGTCTTATTGTGCACATTTACACATCATTATGCAACATACTCCTTCGGCTGTTTGGGCGTAGAAATAACATAGACCTCTCACTAAGGTAGGAATGTCAGATGAGTCAGTGTGTGTCTGATGTGATCTCAGTAAGCCCATAGTCTCTAAATCATCAGCAGGTTGTATATTAACCCGACTTATCATTATAACTGAAAGTGGAATTTTACCACTTTCCTTTGACATGTGTACTGTTACTCCCAAATAATTCCTCCTTGAGGCGACGCCCAGAGCATTCAATCCTAATGTCCCCTGCTGCAGAAACAGCAGTCCAGCCAACCTTCTGTGGACCTGGAAAAGTCTCACAGTCTGACATACAGTGCATGTTTGTTGTGGCAGGAGTGCAGCTGGTTTATACTGATGTAAGCTGACCACAGAGCTATTGAGGTTTTTCCATATGAGGCTCAATAGAGCGGGGACTAAGTGTTTTATTTTGTGCAGAATGGACATGGAACAAGGGACAGGACTTTAAAGCAATAAAAAGATAATGCATGTTCAACTACCTCAAGGCAGCTTAAAGTAATTTACAGTAAATCAGCTTTTGCTTAAGCCCCAGTGATATGAGACCATTTGTATTTGGCTGCAAAATAAGGATTTACAAAAAAGGAAAAAAAAAGACTTCTTGTGAAGCACGTAACTTATAGTCTTAATAAGGTATGTGGAGCTACATTTACCAGTAAGAAGCTAAAACAATGGTCCTCTACACAGTTCTTTCTCTGCCCTCACAATAACGCAGATCTCCAGACACCTTTAAAACATGAAAGTCTTTCAACAGAACCAGTGAATGGATGTATTTGTAGAGGTGAATTCCAGACCTCAAAATGGTATTTATGCTCTTCGTTGATATTTTAGCTGAAAAAATAATCTTCCACGTTACTTCCACGAAATTTGGGTCATTACACATGTGGATTAATGTTTAACACACACACTCTCAGATCAGTGGACACTAAAATGTACAGTTGTGTTTACAATCAATTTTTTGGGAGTTCAGATCAGTAGTAATCAGATTTTCTATCAGTTTCACAATTTTTGCAGCTGTAGTGCGCAGATGCTTTGTCAACCCTAGAAAACAAGTGTCAAGCTTTAAGAACTGCCAACAGTAAAGCTGCCTCATCCCGTTCTTTTTGTCTTAGTGTTTGCTTTTGTATTGATGAGAAGAGAGTGAACTTTGGTTAAGTTTAGTTAAGGGGATAATATATGTGATACATAGTATATAGTACAATATAATATAGTGTAATATGCTACTTAATAATAGTTTGTGCCCACAATAAAGGGAAGGGAAGGAGGACGAAAAGAGGAAGGCTGTTCTGACCTATTCCAGAAACATGACAGGAAAACATGATTGACTCTGCTAAAAAGATTTTACACTAATGGAAACATAATTGATATCATGAATGGTACCCAGATGACATCTGAATGACATTCGATATGGCCCTTACTCTTTGTAGGCACTGAACAGCCTCTTTTTTTAACCTTGAAATACACCTCACCTCACTGCTCACTCCTGACAAGATGGATATATAAGGAAACTCCTTCTTTCAGTCCCTTTGTGCCAAAAGACTTGAAAAACCTTACCATATGTGTGTACATCTGTGAGAATGAAAAAGAAAAGATGATGAGAAAGGAAAGCTTTTCGATAAGCTATTGTTTGTCACATCTTGGTAACTTATGTGCTTAAAGCTTTGTTCAAAGGTTTTCATAGCCAATTTATGGATGCTATTCATTCCATCCCATAACAAAAATAATTATGAATATGGAATTATATTCCTGTAATGAAATCTCTGGTAATCTACACACTGGATCATTAAGAAATTATATGTAACTTAATCTAAATAATGAATACTTTTAACAGCAGCAAGCTAAAACAATGGTTTGTGTAATGTCCCAACCAATAAACAGGACTGGGATAATTTACACATATAAATGCCCCTGATTTTGTTGCTTGCAATATACACAATTTACATTTTTGACATTTTTAAGGCTAGTTATGGTGTTATAATGGCTAAACTTAGATTTTCTCTAGAAGAATTTTTATTGTCAGGTCTAAGACTGTTTTTACACTATAGCTACACTGCATATAAAATTAACACTTATAACAGTTTGTTCTTTCACGCTGTTTAATTGACAATTGCAGGTAGTTGTTCATATTAAAGCCCATGTATTTTGGTTTGAGAGGTGGGTCAGCTGGATGTTAAGTATTCATGGGTTTTCTGTGGGTTTCATTCACTCTGTCCTCCCTCTAGGTTTGTTTGGTAGCAGGAAATGAGTGGGTTTTACCACTGGGACACCCAGTGGTGATGTTAGCACACTGCAGCTTCAGCGTACAAAATCAGGCAGCTGAACTCAAAGTAACAGAGAACATGCTTGTGCTATGGTGCAAAGAGGCTGCTTGTTCTGAGAGCACACAGCGGGGAGTTTCTACATACCTTACTTACATAATGAAGAAACAGCATGGCTGAAAACTTCCTCATAAAAGAGATCAAGAACGACTGCTCAAACCTGGATTAATTCACTCGAAGTGGTTTCAGTCATGACTAACTGTGGAATCCAAAGTTACCCTTTTTGTTTCCATGGATTTCTTATTACAACGGTAAGAAAAAAGGCTCTTTTTTTATTAAGTGGAGTCATCATAGATGCATTTTTATCAGGCTATCGTCAAAAAAATATTTTCTTTAGTTTATTGTTTTAATTTTTTTATTTTATACCATTTCATTCAATAAAAATAAAATGTGCTCAGAGAATCAGAATCCAAATTTGGGTGAAAAGGTGAATACATTAGTTTTATGGCATAAAGGACATTTTACAGCGTTTATTGTTATATAACCCACAGTAAAGCGTCAGTTACAAAGGGAATGAGACTCCAGATGTTAACGCTGTATATGTTTTGGTACGTTATTATGGCCAGGCTTGTAAAGTGCAGCTGATCTAACAGATTTTACCTAGTGATGTTCTATAAAATTAATAGATAAATATATGTTCTGCATATCAGAAACACTGGAATGTCTGTAATCCTTACCCCATGTCAGCATACAGTACAGATCTGTTGATTTATACTGTACCTGGGTAAAGGCATGTTTCAAGGAATGTGTGCAACAGTGTCAATAGAAACTGTCAGGACTTGTTCAGCTTTCATGTGTTGCCTTGTTTGAGGAGAAAAATTAGGCCAAAAAATAATCTCTTTTAGGTGAGTCAGTTTAGGTGGAGAAAAACTGGTCAGTACTGAGATGCCTTCTGATGCTTTGGACTTGAAAACATTCAAGACCAACGAGCTGATGCTAGACTTAAGATGTGATGCTCAAATACACAGTGGATAATAGGATTAGGGAGAGGACATCGATGAGGTAATGGAGTATAAAGAAGCAATAAGTACGATAGTTAGGAAATGTTTACCTACATAGAAAACTGGATTTTTTAAATATTGTCTGGAAAAAAATCGTACCCTGTTTTCTAAATCTTTCATTCAGACTGCAATTTCTGATTATGCACTTTATTAGTATGGACATTCTTAAATAACTCGAGAAAATTTTAAGATAAATTATGAAGATGTATGGGAAATCACCTGTATGTGACAAGAATAAACTACAAGTCACTTGAGGTCAGTAGATACAATATACGTCTCATCTGTTTTCAGTTACTCAACAGATTCCCCAGTATTAAAACAAACCATGCAAAAAAAGTAAAAAACAAAAACAGTCATTTATTACAATGGCCATCATTCAAGTTTAGGCACTTCCACAGGAAGTCTGTGGAAGTGATCCTCAACTGGTCCCACCCATGTTCCCCTGCTCATTAAGTTATGACCCAATTTTGTAGAACTCAAACAAAGCAGATTTATTTCTCAAAAATAGGCCAGTAAGAATACATACAATGCCATCATTAGCTTTTCTTCATACAAAATACTAAAATAATACATACTTTCATGTTCTGGTTTTAAAAACATATGTTAATGTGCTTTTGCAGTTGAGACTCCAAACGTTTAGAATAGATTTGTGTTTTAAATAGTTAAAAACTAAAAATCTAAATTTAGACAAAAATCCTTTTATAGTTTCTGCATTTTCGGTGTTTTCTGTTTTTCTTTAGTTTGTGTGGGCTTGGTTGTGTTTGCTTTTAAATTTGATGTAGCATGTATAATGTACAAGGTTATGTATTTGTACCACATTTGTTAAGCCACATCAAATTATTATTATATGATTATATTTTCCTTACTGCATTAAGAGCAAATGAGTAATAAACTGAGTGAACTGTGACTTCTTGAGTCTTGGGGTTGTTTTAATGTTTATCACTCTGCTGATTCTTTCTCCTTTACCTTTCAGAATCTTCTCCAGTAGAGGATCCACGTCAAGGCCAGAGCCCAGCAGTGATGCTGGCAATGCAACACCGCAACTCCTCTGGCACCACCCCCTCCCTCCCCCTCTCTAACTACACCAGTGTGGTTCAGGAGCCAGAGATGGAGGCTGTGGTGCATAATGACACCCGGGCGAAGAGTGATCCCACAGCCGCTGGCCTCAGCATGACTCTGGGCATCCTCTTCAATGTGGTGGCCCTTATTATTCTCGCCAAGGCTTACCGCCGCTTCCGCCGGCGTTCAAAGGCCACTTTCCTGCTATTTGCCAGTTCTCTGGTGGCTACAGACCTGGCTGGACATGTTATCCCTGGAGCTCTAGTTCTAAATAGATACTCATCAGGGTCCACATCTGATCAGGCCTCCAACTTTGGTTCTGTGGATGATCCTGATGCCTCCTGCCTTTTCCTGGGGGGCTGTATGGTGTTTTTCGGTCTGTGCCCACTCTTCTTAGGCTGTGCTATGGCGGCTGAACGTTGCCTGGGCGTCACCAGGCCTTTACTGCATGCGCATCTGGTAACCACAGCACGGACAAAGATGGCACTGGCCCTCATCTGGCTACTGGCTTTATGTGTAGCTCTTCTGCCCTTCTTCAGCCTGGGGGCCTACACTTATCAGTACCCGGGGACATGGTGCTTCATAAGGGTCATGGAGGGCACTGAGGCCATGGATCTAGTCTTTGTGACACTGTTCTCTGGATTGGCTTTAAGCTCTCTGAGCTTGGCCTTTGTGTGTAACACCATCAGTGGGATCACGCTGGTGCGAGCAAGGCTAAAGAAGAAGAAGAAGTCCTGCTCCCAGCGCCGCTCAGCCAGGTCACATGACACTGAGATGGTGGTCCAGCTGGTTGGCATCATGGTCACCTCCTGCATCTGCTGGAGCCCTCTGCTGGTGAGGATGGACAAATCACACAGGGAAAGTAGAAGCAATGCTTTGTGTGGTATTTAACACACATTTAGTCAATTTTTAACATGGCAATAAAGCTGTATTTGATCAGTTTTACGTAGAGAAAATAAAAATTGATTTAAAATACAGATTTGCCCATTAGATTATTATTCAGTACACCACCACTATCACAAAGTTCAAAAGAAATTTCAATGTGCCTCCTAGACTGTAAAAATGTAAAATGGACACTCAAATAACATAATTAGTTATTTAGTTTGATTTTTGACTCGTGTTTATCTTCAGTTAGTGTTATGAACATATATGCATTTTTTGTTTTGGTTCTAGAAAATGACATAGTTAGATACACTTATTCCAGTATAATGAGGAAATCATGTGTTGAAGCTGAAAAAAGTAGGATGAAATAATAACATTAAAGATGATATATAACTCCCCAATGTATTATATGTACTATATTATGCAACATCCTTTGTATGGCATGAAATTGGGTGAGAACAAAACTGCTTCTGTTCCAATGCTATGTTTTCATTCGTTTTACAAAGTTCATTGTGTTTATTTAAATTCAGTTAATGAAATAGATTTTTTCAGTTCTAGTTTTTAGTTATTTCATTTTTTTATTGATGAAAATAACCCTGATCTCAGCTGGAATATCTGCAAATAGGGAGTAAAAGGTATGTCATGTAAAGATAAATGTACATTTCAAAACTATAAACCATGACAACAGTTTATGTTGCCACCTTTCTGCACCAAAGTAAGACAGATCAGCTCAAAATATAATAGTTTATCTGTGGTAGAAACAAGGAATCTTAAATATAACATCACAGAGGATGCCCACTGTTTATTGGAAAGTTAGAATAATAAAGTTTATTACACAAAATCAATGCAATACTTTTCATGACCTGTAAAACAATGAATTCCCTGCATAATGTTTGTTGTAATTTCGTGTATTTGATGTTTTGAAGGTAAAAAGTGAAAGGTTAACATGCTTTATTATCCATACAGGGAAATTCAGCCTCTGCATTTTACCCATCCTGATACACACCCAGTCCTTTGTTGCCTGAGACACACATGACTTAAGCTGTTTGTTTCCATTCCATCAGGTTTTTGGACTCATGTCAGCCACACGGTCCTACTACAGCGGGTCCTTAGGCAATGACAGAGACACTTATAGGGGTCTGATGGTGACGGGTGTCAGGATGGCAACCTGTAATCAGATCCTGGACCCGTGGGTGTACATCTTGCTGAGACGTGCCATCCTCAGGAAAATCTACAGGATCACAAAAAAGCAGGCCAGTTTCAAGGGAAGCACATTCCGCTCAATCCGCTGGGACGCTGGCTCCTTTCACACCTCAGAGAAAAACAGTAGTAATAAGATTTAATAATATCTGAGGAGGAAAAGGGATCTGTCACTTTTTACGGAATGCAAGTGCACTCATCCGTAGAATCAGCCCTGAATTCACCAGCATATCATCTTGATCAAGACTCAGTGTTAAAAGCCTCTGCATGGAGAGCAATTTTGGCCAATGGAAATGAAAGCAACAGTGTCCATAATTTGTTTATATGAAGTATTAAGTATTGTCATCCTATGTGTTTAAGACAAATTGGAAACAGCACGATTTTTAACCTATAAAGACCCAGTGCCACTTTTGTGTCAGGTCCCAAATTAATTTTTCTCATTTTACCACCATTTATTATATCATCCTCTGTATTTTGCATTTTTCAGGTGGAATTCAGGTATTTTCCTAGATCTAATTTACTGATCATGGAGATGTTCATAAAATCTCAAATTAAAGTTCAGGGTTATTATATCAGAAACAGAGAAAATTGAAGAAAAAGTGACTTTTTCCAGTACTTAACTATATCATTAACTAAACACAAAACAATCATCATTCACTGTTATTTATCTAACTCCATGGATTTAATTGGTGAATCAGTGTTGTAGAAGAGGACAGTGTTTCCACCGTTACTACGGAGCCTCTGAACATCCAAATGGGTCATATCTGATGACCGTGAAAAGATGACCAACTGTATTTTACAATAATTATTTATATATATTGATAGGATTAGTGGTTTCAGAGGTCATTTATCATTTTAGCTCAGTAGATGCTGTTGGCTGTCGGTGGATGTTTGGGTCATTTCTGGGTTAATGTGACTGACCAGCTAATGATAGACTGTTCAACTGTAGCACTGGGGGTAAAAGGCTAAAAATTTATTTAAGGTATCAAAATGCAACATGGCTAATAAACATGATATGTTTGCACAGTGATCTGTCTTCTATGAGAGAAGGTGTACAGTGAAATTTTTTTTTACTGTGTTCTTTTTTTGCTTAAGTGAAGCAAACATCTCAATTTCAAGTTTTGTTTGTACAGTAAAAGTGCCTTTTTCTTTTTTTTACCTCAGCGTGAAGATGTGAAATACATTTTTGTGAGTGTCTACGACAGTGATGTGACCTGAATGTGAATGTGTGCCTTCTTAATGTGTTTGTGAATGTGTGTACACACTATTTTCCCTGAATGACTGGGAAGTGAAGTGAAGTGAAGCTATGTGTCTCTAAAGCTAACAGAATGTAAAACTGTCCAAAACAATCAAAAAAATAACCAAGAATGTAAGAATATGTATTAAATGCTGCATCCCATAAAAAAGTCATATTTTTAAATCTTTTTGTTGCAATTTACTGGTTTTTTTTTTCATTCAGACTGAATTTTCCACACAATAACATGTCAAAAGCAAAAATCTAAAATGAAAAAGTTAAATTGCTGGCTTCAGTGAACCGGTATCCTTTAGTGTTAAGTGTAAATGTGACCTCCATATTTTTTTTTTCAAAGTCCCAAAACATAAGGTTATGTAAGGTTTATACAGTATAGTTTTGTTAACTTGCTTGATCCTGATTTTATTTTACATTTGCTGTGGATGTCCCAGTTTGTGGGATAGGCAGCAGGTGGCTAGAGTGTCTAAAACCTGCTCTCAAGCAACTCAGTTCAGTGGATCTGTGCTGACCGGGTTGCATATTTTCATGTCACTCTTGATACATTCAGACTAATGCTGCATTCCAGAGTGCTGGGACATGGGAAGTTTCTGACATCCAACTAAGTAAAAGGCATTGGAATCAGCGGTGTAACTATAGCCAGTGCAGCCGGTGCAGCCGCACCGGGGCCCGCGGCATTGTGGGGCCTGTCGTGGAGATTTTGTTATGTGCAATTTCCCATGAAGAATCCCGTATTCCACATGTTGCACCGGGGCCCGCGGCAAGCTTCTTACGCCACTGATCGGAATGCCTGTCAAAGCTGGATGTCCTTGTTGCAAAGTGGGGCCAGATAGAATTACCCCGACCTCACTGTGAAATACAATGTGACATCAACACAACAATGGTGGTGCAGTGTGCAAGTTTACAATGAAAAGACTTCATAACATATAATTTCCCTTCTTCCGTCTCATTTGTGTATATAAGAACACTTTACTGTCGACAGTCAAAATGCCTCTTCACCAACAAAACAAGTAGGAGATTAGATCTGCAATCCCCATGTTTGTTGTTTATGTTCAACATGGATCACATAGAATACTATGATGTGGGATGTAGTTTACTCCAAGTGAGATATATTCAACCTCCCAGCACTCTGGAATGCCACCTAAGTCTTCCTTGGTCTCCCAAATCCTCCAGAGCTGGGAATTGCAATGCTTATGACTGTGTTAATACATGAAGTGGTGCATTTGACGTACCTGTACCACCTTAGTCAACTGGTGCGTAGAACTGTTGTTGACCCCTGAATCCCCAGCTAGCATAGCAGAGGAGACATCATTATGAAGTTTGACACCACAGATCCAGAGAAACATGGATCTGTCATTTCGGCAAAGCCGCTCTTGGCCTGTAGCCGTAGGTGCACAAGTTTCGCTTCCAAGTGTAAAGCAGAGTGCATGCAGACGCTGAACACTTTTCCACGGGTCATGAGAGATACATGCTTAGAAGTCAGGATTGGCAGGAGTTTCTTGAACTTCCCGAAGGCAACACTACATTTGGTAATGATGGCTAGCTCCTATTCTCCACCGGTACTGAGCATATCATCAAGGTAACAAAGACTGGCTTCAACATTAAGCAGAGTTCCATCCACTTCTGCCTGAGTGACTGGTCTCCCATTAATTGGACATGCCTCATCATGACATCTAGGACACATATTGTCTGAATAAGCAACAAAGTCTGGCTTGGATGCCACTGCTCTTCTTTGTGCACCCATAGTTTGCACTGAGAGCATTCAATGGAATTAACTCCGACCCCACTCTGAGACATGGCACAGGGGAACATGTCTGAGTCCCAGAGAAGGTCAAACCCAAGGCCAGAGATCATGAACCTCTTCTTCTTCATGTTGACTATCAAACTCTTGTTTTGTTTTCCATGCCCTCCTTCCATGCCTTCAACTTAGTGATGCAGTCTTCCAGTGAGTCAGGGATGACCACAAGATCATATGCATAGAGAAGCTCCCATGGCACACCAGTCTGAATCTCGTGTGAAAGTGCTTCCAGGACAACCTGCCCGCTGTCCAGAGCAGACGTGTTTATGAGCTGTCCCAGCTTCCCTCTTCCCCTCTCTTGCTTTTTTGCCTCTCTGTCTCTTCTGATGTGACTTTTGGATCCCCTGCTTGCTTGAGCTCCAAATGACCAAATTACGGAATTTATCAACTGGTCATTCAGTGCAATTGACAGGATTTTTTTCACCCAGAAAAGAGGCCCAGGAGAGCCTATCTGTTCTGATGGGAATTTTGCCGCTGGCTATCATCGACGCTTCGAGACAAGTGGAGGGTAGCTTGCATGCCGTCGGTTCTATCGGGGGAGGATTTTATACCTATTGGATTTTTGATAACGAGACACCATCATTGGCCTTGGAGTTGCCCTGGGGTCGCAAAGTCAAAAGGACAGCAGAACAAAAGGACCCCCACTGCTGTCCGATTGAAATTAAGGAGCACTTTGGAGCAGTTAGTGACAATGGGAAGGGTTTTACAGCAGACAGGACAGAGTCGGAGGAGAGCTACAGACTTACAAAATCGGTGTGCGAGCTGTGGACTCAAAGTTGGATTTCATCGTGGCCTGTGGGGAGAATGGATAAACTATGAGGGAATCTATCTTCTCTGAAGTGTGGAGTAAATGCTGAGGCCAGTTAAAAATAAAATTAAGTTATAAACAAATTCATGAAAAAACCACACATCGTCTTCCTTAGAGCTTTGCGGGCTAAGTGACCGGCGGAGGAGGACCCTCCACAGGGGCAACCTCAGGGAGTAGGTTGCTCGGCCATTCAAACCCAACATTCAGCAGCCTAGCATAGTGCTCAATCCATGCCTTCATCTTCTCCTCATCATTGAGTGAGAGCTCACCGGCATCATTCCTGACATACTTCTCACCAACGGCGTATTGATTTGTTCGGTTCATCTGCTTGAACATACTTCCATCTTTGGGGAAGATGTTTGCGAACATTTCTTTCTCTGCTTCAGATTTCACACACAAGACAACATGTTTGGCCACATGCTTAACCTCGATGTGTACAGCTTTGACCTTTCCTTCATCAGTCTTGCCAGGTTTAGCCAGAGCCTTGTAGGTTTTAAATCGAACCTATTTCACCTTGACTGAATCTTCCACCATGTCATCCCACCACCAGGTTTCACATTTTTGGAGAAGACACACACCCTAGAGGCTGCTTCCAAGAGTAGGACCTTGAGTTTTAACCACACATCATCCACCATGTTCGCAGGTTTGACGGTTGCAGCAGCAGATACTTTCTCCTTGAAGGCAGAATGGAACTCCTTTGCAACAACTGGGTCCCTGAAATGGTGTGAAATGAACTTGCACTTCTTTACTGGGTGGATGTGGACCGTGAAGTCGCAGACCACCAGGTTGTGCTGTAGAATGCATTCCTCAATTGGGATGACTTCCATATCATTAACTGCTTTGCTGAACCTCTAATGATAGAGTATGTAATCTATCTGTGTCCTGTGGTTGCTGGAGCAGTATGTTATCATGATTTTGATTGTTGGAAGGGGATGTGATTACAGATGTCCATGCATTATTTGGTAATAATAATAAAAGATGGTGTTCTTTCCTTTGATTGGGTGCATCTGATTGGCTGTAAGACCACCAGCCCATCTATGCTCTTGCATGCTGCAGAGATCCACTTTTCTCTACGTCAGTGTCTCCACCACCTCACTGCCTCTCTTCTTCAGGATACTGACATTCCATGTGGCAGCCTTGAACTTGGTCAGGTGCTTGCTGGATCTGGGGGAGTGGGGAAAAGGGACTCCGGGTGAATGGTGATGAACAGACTAAGTAAACTTGATATTAGAAATTATAAGTACAGACAAAAGTGGTACATAGTACCAGAAACAGGTGATAGGATTAAGTGCCTGTACTTCCCCCAATATTATTGTTCCTAGGGCAGCTTACACTGAACTGTGGGGTTCAGTCTGTTTTTAACTAGCCTGAAATATTATTTTAATACACAGTTAAGGTCTTTAGTTTAATCTTTTTAGTAACTACTAGGTTAATGTTGTTAAAATTCATTTGTTTCACTAGACTTCTGTGTTTCAATGAATTCCTTTGTTTTCACTGTTGGGTGAAGGGTTTCTTCAGGCCAGTATGAGTATGGGTCACACCTTGGTCAATACAACAAAGTGGCAGATTTAGATATGCCCTCAAAGGATTGTAAATCACAACAGATAAGCTGGAAAAACACTGTCAGTATAGGGAAAAACAGCCTATTGTTGGTGACCCAACTCACCTTGCCCACAAGGGAGGTCAGCCCATAGACTGAGGATCAACTGTCCTTTGTGGGGGTGGATGGCCCTCAGCTAACTGATGCTTTGTTTGTGGCCCATGTGGTTTCTCACCTGAGTTATGCTTTGTTTCTGATCAGATCAAGTCAATTCAATAAATGTACAAAAATGAGGCCGAAAAGAATGCAGACTAATTCTTGGAGCTTCCAACAAATGAACATTCTAACAAGCCTGACCATAAGCTTTTTCAAAGAGGAACATTTTCAGTCTAATCCTCTGTGTCTGCCTCTTTAATATTAGCTGGAAGCTGATTCCATGAAACAGGAGCTTGATAACTAAAGGCTCTAGCTCCTATTGTACTTTTGCAGACCCTGGGAAGTACCAGTAGACCTGCTTTCTGAGAGCGAAGGGTTCTGTTGGGATGGTACAGCACAAGAATATCTCTGAGATAAGAAGGGCCCATACCATTAATGGTCTTGTATGTAAGAAGGAGGATTTTAAATCTAATTCTAAACTCAACTGGAAGCCAGTTAAGGGCTTGTAGCACAGGGGTGATGTGCTCTCTTCTATTAGTTTCTGTTAATAGTCTTGCCGCTGCATTCTGAACCAGTTGAAAACTTTTTAGAGAACTTTTAGGACACACTGCAAGTAGAGACTTACAGTAATCTAACCTAGATGTAACAAACACATGAATAAATTTTTCTGCATCATTTTCAGAGTATTTCTAATTTTGGCTATGTTGCGGAGATGGAGAAAGGCATGGAGAAAGTAATCTATTAGTCTCTCCATGCTTACGCACCTGAATCACTTCCCTCATGGTGAACAAGTTCTAAGATTAGTTTAGTTTAGTCCAGACAGAAACATAATACAGGTGGTTCTCAGGTTGCGAACGAGTTCCGTTCCTCAGCTGGTGACGTAACCTGCAGTACACCCGACCCCACACACTAATACACACAAACTTTTCCTGGTTGCCCTTACTGCCTGGACTTTGAAATTCCCACAGCACCTCAGATTATAGCAACCCTCTCTATAGGCAAATAGTTCTGGATGTTGGCATGTAGTTGATTATTATTGGCTTTATATAGAAGTTGGGCTGTATAAAAATTACAAAATCATAAAGTTTTAATGGTTTTGACGGCATGAATAATAAATGAGTATGATACAAATACCCGAAGACTCTGACTCCATCACAAGCAGTCTGTTTGTTTACATACGAAACCAAAATGTCACTTGGGTCTTTTCAGAAACTTTGACAAAAAGTACATTATGGAAATGGGAATTACATGCAGCCACAGTAGCAACAAACATGTATGAAACTGTGTGTACTACCGGGTCAGAAGAAATGGAAGGAATCACTGTAAGTCAGTTGTCATCTTATAATATGTGATCATAAAAAACAATGATTAGACATCAGTTTCATGGCATTTTTGGAATATGTCATTGTGTAGGCTTATTATATACGTACTGTAAGGAGCAAGTGAGTGGTGAGGGCCCAACCGTGTATGCTTGTGAGGTATGTAATTGTGCATTTTTTGCTCCTGACATTTTTTTTTTGGATAATTTTGATTGTGTCCATGCATATGGCATGTATTTTGGCAAGAGTGTGCATTTTTATTTGAACTTGTTATTTCCAGCTCCACCCCTTCAGTAAGTGTAAAATACACAGTGTACAACTACGTGTTACATCCATACTGTTAAGTGCAAAAAGTGCAGTTATAATTTTTTTAATAGCTGCCTTATGAAGAGTGCATCTGGCTGTTATATTGCACCATGAAAAAACTTTGAATACAGTATATTGTATGTTTTTTCATCTAAAATCACAGTGGTCTCATGACAAAAACCTAACCCTTAAATAGTTAAAATAAATAGATAAATCAATAAATAAAAAATTGCATTTGATATCAAAGTTAAAAAAAATAGAAAGTAGAAAATAACATTAATTTAAAATGTTTTTTATAGCAACATTATTTTCTGTTCTTAGCATTGTGACCAATATTGGAACCTGCCCTTATTGTTATTGTAGGTTGATTATATCGTTTTCAAGTCTTAAACCGTTAACAGGTGGGAAAGAAGAATTCCTTCACTTTCACGTCCATAGAAGTGGTCCATCCACTTCGGTGATTTAGCGTCTCGCCGTCGGGGTAAAACACCTCGTCTCAATTCATCGTCATTCCTTCATTTTGCCCCTCCTTCTCTATGCAATGTTGGAAGTCACGTGAGATTTGAACCAATGAGCAGCGTCTGGTTGTATGTCGTGGGCGTTGCTATCCGGGCGCCGACAGGGAAGGCTCGACACCGGGAGCTAACGTGCAGTATCGTCCATTATCAGCAACGACACCGCGGTAAGTAAAAAAAAAAATAAACAAAAACGGCTGTGACTGTGACCTATATAATAATTATAAATAAGCGATCGTATCTAGTGACAGTTAATGACATCGGTTAGTGTGGTCTACCATGGTTATATGCGCACTAGAAAATTGGCTCATTTAGCATTGTTTAGCTAAGCTAACCCACTAATGGCTAACTGTGGCTGAGCATTCAATGGGGTCTTGCTCCTGTTTCCTCGACCATTTTGCTGTCCCGCTGTCTGCAACACACTTCCTAAATCCAAATTGTGTGAATACCAACTCTTTGCGGCTTTGTATAGGTGTGCACTTTTCACAGGGCATATGTTAATGCGTGCGATGTAATGCATAGTAGGATAACGTCGCTCAATATTGAACAACGGTTGCTCTGGTGTTTTGTGGGGGATGTTAGCCACTGTCGTCTCTCGTTGGACGCCGCACCGAATTAAAATGGCGACTGTTTTTGATACCCCCATATGAAACTCCTGTTTGTGCGTCCACAAACTTCGAGGTTGCATTTTCATAATTCACTCTAAACTGCTGAATTAAATACTATGAATTTAGGATGTAGTCATTTGCCTGCGATAAGTAGTCTGGCTAACTGTGCCACGCTTCAACAACTATGATTTTATAATAAAACAAATTTAAAAAATATTACTTTCCGGATTTGGTTCCCCGATAGTTGCCTTTACTGTGTATTGTCCGTGTTATGTTGTGAAACCACGGGGACTGTAGGTGTGTCAGGTTGAACATGACGGTGGCTTCAATCCGTTGTGCAAAGATTAACATTGTTTAGAATCTCAATTAAAACCCAATAATTAATAATGACTGGGTTATTTTGTTACATCGCACATCATTTGAGGTAATCTAGATGGAGAATTGTGCAGGATTTTTGTAAATTTTACAATACTCTCTTCCTGCTTGTTTTTCAGACCCTTCTAACTTGCACAGCTGTGTTAGAATTTTTTTTGTCCTGAACCAAATTATCTCTCAAGGTTGCTGAAGTGGAAAGAGTATGTTTTGTCTTAATTGTCCACTGTGTGCTCATACTAGTATATTATATTTCAGTAGAGCTGATGTTTAAATATTTTTGATTGCATTTGTTGTCTTTAAGTGTGTACAGAATCACAGTATAGGCCTACATCTGTGCAGGTAGTCTGGCCATATGAATAAGTGTTATGGGCCGGATCAAGCAAAAGTGAACATGAGTGTCAAAACTTAAAGATGCACCTATCATTTCTCAAATATGCTCTTTTTTTAGCATAGCAACCCTATTTTATTTAAATGTATACTAAATTTCCATACCCCTTATAGATGAGAAGCTATTTTTAAAAAAGCAATATACAATGAAACCCAAAAAGGACTAAAATATGTAAATGCACTATTAACTTTAATTATACTATTTTTTTCTTGCTTGTAAGTGATATTTTAAGTCTGAATCTGTAGGAAATTCTTAATCAGTACAACAGTACGAGAATATAGAAAGGTTATGTAAATGATATATGTATGCAAATCATTTGTAAAATATGCTCTGCTATTAGTTGAATATATCACTTCAGTTGTAATATGTATGTTAAATAAAAGTTTACCATATTTGTATTGTTTTAGTTCCAGCAAAGTCTTTTATTATGATTACTGAACAAAGTGATAAACTACTGTCCCCTTGTCACAACATATTTGTGTTCATAAAAACTTATCATTTAAACATTTGTATCCAATATTAATCACAGCTGTAGTTTAACATCATAGCTTAAGCCCTATGTTTGATTTGGCCGCAATTACTTATGAGAACAGCATCTTTTGTACATTTGTGTAAAGTGAAAAAAAAGTGTTCATTTTGAGTCCCTGTGTCCCGCAGCAGTATATTTACCCCCAAATTTTATTTCTGTAAATTGTAACATGTCATGTGAAAGCACTTACTGAGACCTGTTCATACATGCATTAAATATGGAGATAAGTTATTTAGTTTTCAGCACAGAGCTCATTGAACATGAAATGTGTCCCTGTGTCACTGCTTAATCTGGCCCTTGTATTACAATAAGGTAGACTTTATTAATTCCACAATGGGGAAATATCTCAGTTGACGGTAGCAAATACCAAAATAAAGTGCAGGAAAGACAGAAAACAGAAGATAGGCTGTACACTATCATATACATTTACACTTTACAAATTCTGTTGAGCAATGTCTTCCTGTCATTCCTTAAAGTTATAAAATCTTTAGCTTGTCAAAAATATGTAATTATGTCTTATGCACTTGAATAATACCCATACGATAAATGTGTGATTTATCACAATGAACCACCTTAGTTGCTGTGAAAGTAGGGCTGTGTGTCTGTCCTGAGGCAATTGTTACTCTGCCAACAATCCTTCTATGTTCTTACAGCTGGTGTCCACTTTAGTTACTCAGTAGATAAACACAGTAGAAAGTCTTTTGTGTTTTTGGACTGAGTAATACTTAACTGACCAATTTACATGTCAACAGAAGTTACTTTATCTGTGTTAAAACCATCCATCTGTTGTTTGTTGATCAGAGTTGGCTCCAGTTTTCACCCGTGACTGTTAAACTGAATAAATACATTTTGATTCTTCTCCTTACAGACGGCCTGCAACACTTCCGGGTTGCTAAGACGACTCTTTAACACTTCTGTGCACTGGATAGAGGGATTAACGCAGTCTCCAGAACAATGGTAAAAATGAGTTGGATACTGACTTTTCTTATCAAGCAGATAAGTTTATTGAATTAAAGTCTTAATCTTCTAACCCCAGCAGTTTATAGTAACCTTAATTTAGATAAGGAATTTCTCTGTCATGGGTTTCCATGTTTGATGATAGGCACAGTAGCTTTGTTTTTTGTTTTTTTAATGTCACTGTTAACAGGACATATAAATGTGTACGTGTCCGATTTAATTTAAGTCACAGGGCTGGTGCCAGAGTTTTGTCATTGCAGTCCGCCTGAGGCTTAAGGAACACATGCTTCAGCTTCCACATCACCGCTCTCCTTCAAATTGGCTTTGGCTGTTCTACACATACTCTTGTGTAATCACTAGTGTTACAAGCTGGCATAGACTTGAGAGCATGTTATTCAGTGTTTTAATTAATTGGAAGCAGGCCAGTGGCACAAAGAGTAGGCCTGTCCATATAATTAAGTTTAGCCTTTTATTCTTGATAAATGCGCTTTCCAGGGTAACAGATGACTGCCTGATAAAACAGGATTAATAAAGTTGGTCGAATAACTGTTCTAGGTAAAACCTGGACCAAACCAAATCTCTGTAATGGGCTGAAGGTGGGGGAGATGACCTCTATTGTATAAATAGAAATTGTGTATTCTTTATCTTCCAGGACTCACTCACAGCAGAGGTCTTTATGTTAAAAAAAAAAAAAAAAAGTAGATGTTGGGTTTTATTTTGAATCAAGCAGATTTAATGACATCCTGCTTGGATGCTTTTGTTTTGCACTTACATTATCATTCTCATTACATAGATGATGTTCTGGTGTAATTTGGTAGTTGTCATCTATTGTTAGGTTGAAATTTAAAGTCCTAGTAGCATGCATATGAAACTATAGCTTGATCTCGCATTTGAACTTAGTTCTTTGATATTTTATCAATAAAATTATTTTTGGGTAATTGTAAATATAAAAAAAATCAACTTTTAAAAGAGAATTCAGAAGCCCGGGGCGAAAGCGTTGCGTTCGGGAGTTTCCGTGATGTGACGTCAGCGGGGTTATCTTCTCTTCGTGCTCATTCGCCAGTCCCGGTAAAC
>JAPTYQ010000029.1:5265459-5280197 GCA_029814465.1 Ostorhinchus cyanosoma
TGTGTGTGGCAGGTGATACGTAGCATTAGCCAGAGCAGACATGAAAGTTAAACTGACAGGCTTTACTATTCCTCTAAGTCTCCGGCCAGCACCTGCGCGTGAGCGCGCACAGGAGCAGTGATCGGCAGAAGCTCCGCAGCAAAAAAATTTTAATACATCGGCTACATATTGGCCGATGTCGATTAATCGGCGAAACCCTATAATCGGCCCGATTAATCGGCCGGCCGATAGATCAATCGGGCTCTAATTTAAATATGTTACAATTTTTTACTATAGCGCCCCCTACAATTTTACCTACATGAAAACTGCTTCAGTTCGTACATACGAACACCGTTTTGGCTCAAATTTGATTCAGACGTCTATCTCCCCGGCTTACACCCATTCATCAAAATAAATTGTGATTTCGCACTATAGCTCCCCCTAAAAATGTGCCTTTACAAAATGGTAAGTGGACTGCACTTATATAGCCCATTTCCACCTTCATGGTGCTCAAAGCCCTTTACAAAGCCTCACATTCACCCATTCACGCACACACTCATACACCAGTAGGTGGCTGCTGCCATGCAAAGTGCTGCCAGACCTACTGGAAGCAATTTAGGGTACAGTGTCTTGCCCAAGGACACTTCGACATGTGGACAGTCGGAACCAGGATTCGAACCGCTGACCCTTTGATCATTGGACGACCCGCTTTACCAACTGAGCAACAACCGCCAAAATCCCTTCAATTCTGACATACAAACACCGATTTGGCTCAAATTTAAATCACTTGGCAATCTCACAGGCCTACACCCGTTCATTTTACAAAATTTAAAAAAACTCACTATAGCGCCCCATACAAAAGTGTGTGTATCTCACAGAATGTCGGATCCAGCCCACGACACAGTGTTCTCCTGTGATCAGGTGGCGTCAGCGGTCGCATGGGGAGGCGGTAGCAAGGGAGGGTGAGGGCCTTTGACACCGCTTGCGGTTTTAATTTTATTTTCATCTTGTGTGTGAACAAAGTGGAAAAAAAAGTTGTACCTGGCTTTATCATATCTTCAGATCTGTCTACCAATAATGTATGCAAAATTTGTGCATATTTAATGAGATTATGCCTAATTAGCATAATTAAATAGTAAATTTTCAAAAAATTTTAATAGTTTTTTTTTCATACTTATGTAAGTAATCAACTGGGGGAGTGTCATGGTGATATCTATTATTTTAAAATTTTACACTATTCACTTGTAGTGTCTCGCCTTAAACAGTTAATATGATTACAGATAATATGATTGTAGTTCACTTTTTGTTTGTGTTTATATGTGTGACATTGTGAATGATTTGATATGGGAAATGA
Organism: Ostorhinchus cyanosoma; assembly: GCA_029814465.1. Lineage (NCBI taxonomy): Eukaryota > Metazoa > Chordata > Actinopteri > Kurtiformes > Apogonidae > Ostorhinchus > Ostorhinchus cyanosoma. Next base: position 5,266,793 of record JAPTYQ010000029.1, read on the forward strand.
AAACAATGAAACATACTTTTTAAAATTAAAGTCGTATTTCGGGACTCAATAGTACAGCAGTGGGACTCAACAAAAAATCTGAATGACTCTTACTAATTTGTAGATGGAAATACTAAGATGTGGTACGGAGTTATCACCTAAACAATAAAGCTCTGAGCTGACAAAACAAACAATGGCTGTAATGAGACCCTTTCCTATTTTGCATAAGAAAGAATGAGATGATGGCTATTCCTGTGGTTGGAGTCTAAAACATCTTTCATATATCACTAAAGCTAAACACTGAACCTTTTGGAAAACTGCTGTTTCTCTTTTACTTACAATCTCACCTTTTTTCACTTCCAAGCCTCCCCCGATGCGCCACCGCTCCATGCGTGTCTTCATGAATGATGACCGCCATGCCATGGCGAAACATTCTGCCATCTATCCAACACAGGAAGAACTGGAGAATGTTCAGAACATGATATCTCACACAGAGCGGGCCCTCAAAGCGGTCTCAGACTGGCTGGATAAGCAGGAGAAGGGGTCTTCAAAACTGGACTCAGACACTGATGCTGATAAAGACAGGTAGGAGATGTTAAAGTCTTCCTAAAAATGTAGTTAGTAAAATGTGACATAAGTGCAGATTGTATTATCATAATGAAGAAGAACAAGCCATACATTTAACTGTTTGATCTTCTGTGTTTTTTAAAGTGACCATAAAGAACAGGTCACACGCTCCCTGCGGGGTGTGATGCGGGTGGGTCTGGTAGCTAAGGGCTTACTACTAAAGGGGGACCTAGATCTGGAGCTGGTGCTGCTCTGTAAGGACAAGCCTACCATCTGTCTACTAAAGAAAGTATCTGAAAACCTGGTTACACAGTTGAAGGTAAGGCTTATGTTTTAAAGTCTTGTAAACGTATTAGAGCTGCACAATATATCATTTTAGCATCGTCATTGCAATGTATGTATGTGCAATTGTCGCATCGCAGGTTCTGCGATGTAGGAGGCAAATTAACTCGATGTGTTTTCATCTAATTTCAACCTGGGTAGCTGACACACACCTGCGTACAGTGATCCACCAATCACAATCGTTCATAATCAGTTTGCCAAAGCAGACCACACCCCCTGCACGTGGTGGGAGTTGCTGGTAACAACTTTGAAAAATGAATGAAATCACCAAAAACAAAGACCTGATGCCACAAAGAAAATTAACGTCAGTTATCTGGAATTATTTTGACTACAAGAATGATATTAAAACACATGTTCTATGTTGACGGTGCCTGCCACCTGTGGGTACAACAAGAGGAAACACAACGAATTTGTTTGACCATTTTTGTTGGCATCACACATTATGAGTAGTTTTTCATATCGCAATATATATCGCAGGGTTAAAAAAATTTAAATGTCAATTTTTTCCAACATCGTGCAGCCTTAAAACATAATAACAAATGATATGTGAGCCTGGCTCCTTGCTTCTACTGACAACTGAACCTGAACACAAACAAATCAGCAGTGGTTATGCTTTTTTTTTTTTAATGTCTTTACGTCATAACTTTTCAGCTCATCACAGAGGATAAGTACGTGGTGAGCCAGAACATCCGTGAGGCCAGTATAGTCATCAAGAACACCAAGGAGCTCCCTCTGACCCTCACCATTCACCTGACTTCCCCTGTGGTGCGTGAGGAGATGGAGAGGGCTGCAGCCGGAGGTAAGCTCCAATACCAGGGCCCCTGTGTTGTTTTTAGTGGCACCCCGCCTCCAGCAGGGAGGCCAGGCAACCAGGCTAGACAGCTATTGTTTATTGGGCCTTCAATGGAGCTAGGGGACAAGAATGTACAGTCACATAATGAAAATTTGCTATGTTTATAGCTCTCTAGACACTCTCATAGTTCCATGTAATGTAATTGTACATTTTTGATGGCCCAATATACAGTACAGGGCAGGTAGCTCACTGACTGCTGAAGACATGGCTTTCTTTCCCCCCTTTATGATCAAGTTCACAACGAAATGAAGGCTTACTGAGAATTTAACAAAATACAAAAAGAAAGAGACCACTTTGTTTGCATGTGTTTTATCATTGATGATGAACGGTTTGCATTGCAGCAAAAATGAGAAGCAGAGCGTTCACTGAAACTGTCCTTGGTTATTAGACACAGCAACGGGCTCTTGACTGTCACTAATGTTCTTTAGTACGGAAGGCTTCAGGTTACAGATAATGACAAGGGACACTTGGTATTTATCCAGAAATCCATTGGATAGACTCAAGTTGTTACGATGTAACAGACAAAGGCTTCATCAAGTATTAACATGATTATTAGTGCTTACTTGTGCAATAGCATGGTAAGCTTTACAGTAGTTGTAGTCTGTTTGGTACTCGCAACTGCAATGAGGACCTCAGTTTTAGCAGGTGTTGAACCTTGACCTTATCTGTAGCCCTGGGCTATCAGCGATGCCCACTTTGGGTCTTTTGTTTTTCAAGCCATCAGTTTTGCTGCAGTGTGGACTTGTTTTGATACCCACTTTTTATGCATCTGATAACGTCTGCCTGTGGTTCCAATTCTGATTCTCTCTGTCAAGCCTTCTAGTTTGTCAATTTTTAGGGACGCTGGACCTTTGACCAACTGGCCGCTCTCTGTCTCGGAAGGGGCAAAGTGCAGTGCACCCAGTATAGGGGTGAAGGGGAGGGGCTCTGCCTCCTGTTAATGTCCGAAAGGAAAAGCAGACCATTTAAGCGCTGAGTCTAAGGCATCTGTTTGAGTTGGAGAGACAACCTCCCTTTTGATACCTGTAAATAATTAATAAATAAACAGACATTTTTATTCTAGGGATCTTTACTACTGTTATATTGTACAACCCACTTCATAATACTGTTGTCTCTGTGGGTTTTAAGTTTAAATATTGTGTGCCGGGCCGTGCAAAACTACACTAACTGGGAGGTTAAGAGCGATTGGTGGTTCTCCAGTGGAGGGGTCCCCCTCCCTTTACCCCTCCTGCCTGTGGCTTGGGAAGACTGCCTGTGTTCCCCCTGGCCGGCTGACAGAACTCCCCTTGGTCAAACTGTACCTTGTCTTCTTATTCCACCTGCCAATAGAAACGCTTTCAGTCAACGATCCCCCGGATGTTCTGGACAGGCAGAAATGCCTAACTGCCTTGGCGTCTCTCCGCCACGCTAAGTGGTTCCAGGTTTGGATCTTGTCTTTATTTGTCTCTAAAACAGAAGTAGTTTTGAGTTTGGTTTTTATGCTGTATGTCCTTTTTTTATTTGGGCGTTCCATGTGTTTCTTCTTTTATTTACTCTTTTGAAGTGTATTTCCTGTAGTAATACCTGATGATCTGGATGTTTATTTTGTAGGAAACCTTTGTCATGACACTGTTGTAGAGTTGCTTTGCTCACTTAACAGGTTCAGCCACAGTGCCATTTTAAAGATGTTCATTGCTGCTTTTTAGTCCTTGAGTTCATTAGTCTCCCTGGCCGTCATTCAAGCTGATTAACTCGCATTAGGCAAAAAACCAAAATCCAAATCTGGGACTAATACACCATGTATCCAGGTGCAATATTTCTACATTGTCAGTGTTGGTGTGAGTGAGTTGTTGTTATTTTCACATATATCCAAGCTAAAGCCCTTTACACTGCCTCATTATGTAGTTTTAGAAGGGAAAATGTCTTTATAAGTCATATTAATGATAACTCATCATAGTATTGTGGCCTGTGTCATCTTTGGCTTTCACACTATAACAACCAATGCTCCATCTCTGCAGCTTCTTTTTGTAGAGAATGTGGCCTCAACTTGTTACGCTCTCTGGCTGTTTCTGTTACTCTGTGTGCCACAATTACAGGAATATTGCACCTTGAAAAATCTTTGTAATTATTTGTTTTTTGATTGTCACTGATCTTTCAATGACAGCACATGCCAGCATACCCATTTTATACAGCTGACTTGGTTCTCCCATTAAAGCTGGTAATTTGTTTGAGCTGGCTTTATGGATTTTCAATCTAATGTTAGTTCTTAAGCATGATCTTAACCATATGTACAAATGTTTTAATACTTATCAATCATGTTGGCTTTTAACTTACAGTCATGACTGAATAATAAGTAGTACCTTTCAACAAAACCAAAACATATTCTATAATCCAATATAATGATGCATTTCCATAATGACAAAGCTAAGCTGTTATAGTCTGTGTGGCTTCATTTTTAATTTATATACTTGGATGTTTTGCTTTTTGCTCCACATAGACATCTTGGCTTTGTTTTTTGACTAAGGCGGCTTGTCCTCCTCATGCCCCTTCCCCCTCCCCGCATGTGTCCCCAGGCCAGAGCCAATGGACTGCGTTCCTGTGTCATCGTCATCCGAATCCTAAGGGACCTGTGTGTCCGTGTCCCCACATGGGCCCCACTCCGTGGCTGGGTAAGTTATGGCTGAGTTTTTTACAGTCTCAGTGTACACAACTGTTAATGTGCACACAGTTTTTTAAAATGATGAGATGGCAAACAAAAAGTTGTTTTTGTAAACAATAAATTCTGAGCAACTCTGACTTCATCCTCTGAAGTTTTTAAATTCTCATATGACAAAATAATATTTTGACTAAGCATTTTTTCATGAGTGGTAAAAACAGACTGTTGTGTATAGATGTAATGTCACGTATACATGGCTCAAATTCAGAAAATACGCTGCCTCCATTTCAGAAGAGAGGAGCCCGTGTTCAGTGGTTCAGAGATCTAACGCAGTGACCTGAAATTGCTCTTATTAGTGACCTCACTTATAAATAGCATTGTCAAATGACGAGTCATCTTCCTTCCTCTCCTCCTTCACAGCCACTGGAGCTGATCTGTGAGAAAGCCATTGGCACAGGGAACCGGCCCATGGGGGCAGGAGAAGCTCTGCGGAGAGTTCTAGAGTGTCTTGCTTCAGGAATTCTCATGGCAGGTATGCATATTCTTGACCTCACACTGATGTGATCCTCAGGGGTGGATGTATGTATGTTTATGTGTTCAATACTGTCAGGTGTTTCTGTGGCAGATGGTGCTGGAATCTCTGATCCATGTGAGAAGGAGCCTACAGATGCCATTGGTCACTTGGACTTCCAGCAGAGAGAAGACATAACACAGAGTGCACAAGTGAGAGAGCTTCAAATGTAACTATGTATTTAATGTTTTGTAATCATACATAACCCATTTACCATTTCGTATTTTTAGCATGCCTTAAGGCTGTCTGCTTTCGGACAGCTTCACAAAGTGCTTGGAATGGATCCTCTTCCTTCGAAGATGCCCAAGAAACCGCGAAGTGAGACTCCAATAGATTACACAGGTAAGGCAGGACAACTGAGCATTTAAATTTGAGAAAGTTACAGTATTAACCTTTGGGGCACTTGAGCATTTTTTACACGCATGTGTTAATGTGTTATTAATTGCATGTGTGACTTTGGTACAGTCCAAATCCCCCCCAGTACTGCATATGCCCCACCAATGAAACGGCCCATTGAGGAAGAGGAGGGAACTGATGACAAAAGCCCCAATAAGAAGAAGAAAAAACTGCAGAAGAAATGTAAGAGCTGTCATTTTTTGTAAACTGTTATGATAGGATAATCTGTTATTAGACACTGAACATTGAGCTTTTGATTTTAGAGTCTTAGACAATAGAGTGTGTCCATGTAATATGTAGCCCATTCTTTAACTATAGGATAAAGAAGATGCAAGAGCAGTGTGAATACGTTGATATAGATTAAATAGATGGACTTAAAACAAATATTTGCTGTATCTGTAGATAAATTGTATGTTTTGTCTGGTTATTGAGTTGTGTTTTTCCTTTATTTTCTGCTGTCCACCAGCTCCAGATGAGAAAGCTGAACCTCCTCAGGCTATGAATGCACTAATGAGGTTGAACCAGCTGAAGCCAGGTCTCCAGTATAAGCTGGTCTCACAGACTGGCCCCGTTCATGTCCCAGTCTTCACCATGGCTGTAGAAGTGGAGGGCAAGTCTTTTGAGGCTTCTGGTCCATCCAAACGCACTGCCAAGCTGCATGTAGCTGTAAAGGTGAGTACAAAATGCAGTATGTAATTGAATATTGTTCCCTTGTTTGTTTTTTTATTGATGTTATTTTATGTAAACTGACTTTGTAAACTACACTGTGGGCATTTGCAGGTCCTCCAGGATATGGGTCTGCCCACAGGAGTGGAACTAAAAACTGCTGAGCCAATAAAGTCAGAGGAAGCAGAGGTAACCGTGGAAGACTTGAAGCCAGCAATAGCACCCACTGAAGCACCCACTGCCATCACAGGAGCAGTCAATGCAGACTCCGCTGATGCTGCAGAGGTACACAACACCTCCAGTAATGATTGCATGGAATTGTGTCTGTTCTTGTTCAGGAGAGTGTCTTTCTTTTGTAGTCATCACATGCACAACTTGTTGACGTTGTTTCTTTCTTCTCAGACTGCTCGTCAGCAGGGACCAATCTTGACTAAACATGGTAAAAACCCTGTGATGGAGCTGAATGAGAAGCGCCGTGGCCTCAAGTATGAGCTCATATCAGAGACTGGCGGCAGCCATGACAAACGTTTTGTCATGGAGGTGGAGATAGACGGTCAGAAGTTCCAGGGGACTGGATCAAATAAGAAGGTGGCCAAGGCTTACGCTGCGCTGGCTGCTTTGGAACGACTCTTCCCTGAGGGATCAGTGGCTGAGGCTGCCAAGAAGAAAAAGGGACCACCTATGGTAAGAGTAGTCTGTCTTAAGCCTAAGGTTCAAACTATAAACACTTATAATCATGACCTTGGTGCGGTAGAAACTAGGGCTGCACAATATTGGAAAAAACTGACATAGCTATTTTTTTTAACTCTGCGATATATAGCTATATAGAAAAATACTAAGGAGGATTTAATAGCTGTGCGGTGCCGACGTAAACAAATTAGTTGTTTCTTCTTGTTGAGTCGACAGGTGGAAGGTACTGGTGACACAAAATATGTGTTTCAATATCATCTCTTGTAACCGAAATAATTCCAGTTGCTTTTCTTTGTGGCACCAAGCCTTCGTTTTCAGTGATTTTCTCTTGTTCATTGCTCATTTTTCAAAATTGTTACCAGCAACTCCCTTCATGTGCAGGGGGCGTGGTCTGCTTCGGCAAACTAATTAACTCACTGGCTGCCATTGAAGTCTATAGACGTCAATTATGTTGTTTAATGGGAGGGACTGGGTGGCGATTTGGCGCAACTTTTTGATGAAAATCAGGCTAGTAATCATAGAATTTAGTGTACTGACAAACAATATGCAAATAAATAATAGTAAATGATATATATATATATATATTATTATGAATAAATAACAGGATCAGTAGGTGGCGTCGGTGCACCAGGAAGTGGTAAAAAGAGAGAGAAGATGGTGAAAGCAATGACATTGGAAAAGCTGAGGCAGCTTACGCCATAACAGAGTATGTGTTTCTGAGGTTCAGAGAAAAAGATTGTTGGATCAGTCAAAAAGACAACAGACACTGATCAAAGGAGGGAGTGTCATAAAATCAGCCATGGAGAATCAAAGCTGGCCAAGTGGTGAGTGTCATGGTGGGTTACGGAGTGTGTCATGATGCTCACCACTCAAATTGGAGCTGGATCTGTTCAATGTACAATATAAAACTGCAATAACTGAAATCAACACACACCCCCCCATCCCTCTCACAATGTGCAATAGAATTGTGCAATATTCAGCATTTGAAATAATTTTGTTTTATCAGAGAACCATAGTTTTTTTATACATACACATAGTTCTTTTTCATATGTATATTATTCTATGTTCTATATTTATTATTTTTACTGTTTTTGTAGCTTCATAGAAGTAACTCTTCCGATGTTTGAAGTGTCAGTAAAGCTGCAAATATTAGTGTCAGAGTCACTATTCTGCTTGACATGCCTCTGCACAAAAAGCTGATTTTCTCTGTTTTTTGGTCAAAAACAAGTGTTAATGCTGAAACCACCCTGTTCCACTGCTGATTACGAAAGAACCCAAAAGGCTAGACACAAACTTTTTTCCTGATGAAAGAAGAGAATCTACATTTTCTTTTGATAGTTTCAATGTTTATGCAGTCATAGAACTCAATATTCTGTGGGACTTGAAAATAAGTGAAATTGCAGTATGGGGCTCTCTGTTCTGAAAACGGCTGGCAGCCATTGAGTTAAGAACAATTGCGATTGGTGGATCACTGTGTGCAGTGTGTATGAGGTACCCAGGTTGCAATTTGATGAAAACATGTCGCGTTCATTTGCCTCCTACATCCCAGGACGTGTGATGTGATGACTGCACACATGTACATTGCAATGATGATGCTCAAATGATAAATTGTGCAACTCTAGTAGACACGTGATATTCAACATTAAAGACGGGATTCTTTGTTCTTCAGCACACGCCGGCCTTTGGCATGATGGGAGCATCTGGAGCTGGAGATGGGCCTGCACCAAGGGGCAGGGGGCGAGGAGGACGAGGTCGAGGAAGGGGCCGGGGCTTTAATAATGGAGGAGGCTATGGCCAAGGAGGTAATTTGACACTTTCAAGCAGACGTACTGCTGTAGTCTTCTCAAACACTGACCTTTAGTTGCCTTAACCACAGAAGCTGTGGACCATTATTCTCTAAATCCCTCTGATAATAGGTTTATTATTTTACACCTATTGTTTAATTCTTTCTTTTTTCCAATGTTAAAGTTACTCTATTACAATGTTAAAACCAACTCTACATATCCTGTATCCATTCAATTGGGCCTGTTGTGCTACATAATCACTACATTTCTATAATTTAAGATATCAGCAGTGTTTTTGCCTGATTGCCATCTGTATGAAAATATCTCAAAAGGTTTAATACCATAACTTTTTTCACTTCATTTTCTACTGTTTGAGATTTGACTGGCACTGTTTTATAATACTTAAATCTACTTAATCTCAAAGCACTTTTGTAGTTAAAAAAATACTATTCTTGGTGCTGTTGGTTTACTCACTTTTGTTTTTCCCCTTTTGCTTTTTTGTTTAGTTTGACCATACATTAGCCTTTATTTGATTACAAGTTTTTATTTGAGGAAATATGGTACTTTTGAAAAATATCACATTTTATGAATATATCAGACATGTTGCGTTCAGTTTTTAAAATCTGTGTCATCTCACCAGGTGGATTTGGAACATATGGTTATGGGAACAGTGCTACCTCTGGATACAGTGAGTACATTTCATCATTTATGACTCTTACATTGATATGTGCTCTTCTTGTGCAGTACGCCATTAGCCTGTGGGTCAGTATAGGCATTCTGGTACTTCCCTTGTGCTATAATGACACAAAAAATGACTTCATTCTAGAATCCAGCAAATATGAACCATGTTGGGACGTTCCCACTTCAGTGATTTTACATTTCTCTGCTTTAAGCCACAGGATTGATCTGTTTTTTGAGCCTTTCTCCTCTTATGAGAACCCCCTTCTTCCCTCTGGCAGCCTGTTCTGAGGACTGACCTACCTGAGCGTGACAGGAGCAGAGAAATCTAAAAACCAACAAAGTTTTGAAAACAATCTGACCACTGCCAGTTTTACGGCAGAAAAAAAACCCTCCAAATAAAGAAATCTAATTTTGATATTTTTTTTCCCTTCTCTGCCCTGTCTCACTCTTTAGGTGACTTTGTCTCAGACTGCTATGGCTACCACGAGTTTGCGACTTAGATCTTCCCCCAGTCTTAGAAAATCTTTAACAATCCACTAAATGGACAAAACGCTCAGTAGTGTTCCAGCAGCATCACGAACACCCTTCACCACCAAGTCCGCACCCCTGGGACTAAAGTGACATCAACTGCTCCGCCCTGTCCTGTCGTGCCAATTCCACTTGTCATGTCGTGACACCCTGGGGAGACGGTCTGCCTCTGCATGCATAGAAACCAAAAGTCACCTCCTGTTCTGTCAGCTCACCATGGATGTACCCAAAACACACGGACCTCCCCAAACTGCAGGGTTTTTTTCTTGTACATTTCCTCCCTTTGTTGGACCAGGGGTGGAGTTTTGTTTTTGTTTGGATCATGATGATGTAAAATCCTGTGGGAGCTGGACGAACTGCCTTTTTTCTTTTTTCTCTGGAGATGGTCAAGACCGTGACAGCCTCTCTCTGGCTCCATGCTGTTGAATTAGATGACAATACTTACACAAGATCCACTGTTTTTCATTTAATGTCAAAACCATAAAGCTTTTTATATTTTTTTTCTTTGCTCTTATAAATAGCCACATTTGTTAGTTTTAGAATCTGCTTTTTCTGTCACAACAGCAACAGTGTTCAGTCTTTACTACACTTAATGCATGATGGTCTTACTTAAGCAGGGTTTAATCACTGCAGTATCCCATCTGTAACAGAATTAGGCAGCAATGATCTGAGGCTGTTGACTCCATGTTTGCGCACACAGACTGGCTGATACATGTTTGGGATGGAAGACTTCTAGCTGAGGCTGTTTTTATATGTCTTTTGTTTTTTTTTTAAATAAATGTGATCACCATACTTCACCGTGTTGCTGCAGGGTCTGATTCCAATTTGCATGACAAAATGAGTCAATATGTAGTTTTCATTTTTAAAAAAAATGTTTATACTATTTTAAGATTGTGCCATGATGTTTCAATTCCTTAGATTACTACAACAATGGTGGTACAAACGGTGGAACCGGGGCTTCGAGCAGCCCTTCAGGTGGTCCTCCAGCCAGCACAGTGCCCGGCTCCGCTCAGGGGTCCTATGGTTCATACTACCAGAATGATGGAGCCTACACTGCCACATCTGCTGCTAAAACCCAAAAAAAGAAACCCCCCATGCACAAAGGAGGAGGGAAAGCGCCCTTTTCTGGTCCTCCTGGTGCAAGCGGTGGATCTGCAGGGATCTACCAGTCCAGCAGTCCCTCAGGGCAGGGTCCATATAACCAGTACAGCCAAGGCTATGGGCAGGGCAAGAAGAATTTCAACCAGAATCAGGGGGGGTCGGGAGGATATTCGTACAGCACTGCCTATCCAAGCCAGGTCACCGGGGGGTCAGGAGGTAACCAAGACTACAACTATGAAGGTGTGTTAAAGGCACAATGTCTAACATTTATAATTGCAGAAATGTTAATATACAGGGTGTTCATAAAGTCACAATTTAGCAAATGTATTACAAAAGCAAATGAATAGACATCTCTGTGGGAATTAATTTTTAAAAAAATGGCCTTATTTAATACACTCTTATATTGGCGCCATTAGTTGCATGAAGGACATTATGGCGGAATTTGTAAACATGACTGGACCCATGCTATATTGACTTTTCTTGGATATTGACAGCATCACATCATTTTTGAAGTGAAGCACAAGCATCATAACATATGTTAGACACAGTAATTCAGTAGAATGATTTTAAAATAACAGTAGAAAGGTAATTATATCCCCGAACAGAGTTCATTATGTTTTTGGTCCGACTGCTGCCGCCGCCAGATTTCCTTCATGTGAATGCAATAACTTGAAAAATATTCAATTTAGAAATAGCATGTTTTCCATATTAATGAATATCATGGAGAGGAAGAACTGATTTTGATTTTGGACGATATACCATTTCTAGATTACCCACAAGGGGATGCTCAAAAGTTTAAAATCACTAAACACTCTTGTGCATATCTCTGGAACTATTTGTCTGATTGACTTCAAATTAAGTGCAAATGAAAGGTTATGGATGCCTCACATCACGGTATTAAGGATTGGGGGTGTTCAGGTATATACCCCTAGCTGTCACTTCTGACAGTGTAAGCCTTGTTTGTAAGTGTATTTAAATATTGTTCTGACTGATGTGTGACCACAGCTCTTGCATGTCAGGCTCATGTGTACACTAATGTAATGTCAATAACTCGCAGTTAAACTCATGCAACAGTAATTTTTGTGTCACATTAAATTAACTAATGTCATGGTGTTTCATTAGGATGATGTATTTTAGCTAAGTGATTATACAAAATATATTTGTAATTTCAATTTAATTATTAAACTAAATGCATCCCAGTACTGTGCAACTTAACCCAAGAAATTAGTTGCTGGACTTTTCCAAGGTTTGCCAATTTCAGATAAATTATTCGTGATTTACAGTCAAATAGTCTCCAGGGCGTATTTTCATCACCACATTTGACAAATCTGAGTTCAGGCTAGTGATTCGCATACATCTGTTGTAGAATTGCTGTGAAGTAACGCTCTGTGTTTTCATTGTAGGCTTCAACAACCAGTCCAACTACAACTCCCAGGGAGGAGGTGGAGGTGGTAACCAGGGCTTTGGTACCAACCACTCTCAATATCACAACCCAGCGGGCTATGGCCGAGATGACGGCAGCATGAATTACCAGTACAGATAGACTGTTACCATTCCATTTGTGAATCATTGGCACCAAGCACCCCGCGTCAGTGTTTCAAGCCTTCTCCAAAGAAATCCATTGCCTGTGCTCTCTCTTTTTGCCTTTTCCATATTTGCTTCTTGTGCTTTTTTGGGTTTAAGTGTAGCACACGTCATGGGCACAGAGGGAGTTGTCTGGGCCGTTTGAGTGTCAGAGCTGAGTTGTGACTGAATTTAGTGAAATGTTTTCAGTGGTCTGGTCAGTGCTTGGTCTTGTGTTTTTAGACTTTAAATTTTTTTTTTTTTTTACCTCTGCTACCAGTCCTGTTCACTCTATGAAAGCTCACGCTACAGATGACTCGTTATTAGTTCTGACTCGGTTTCCGTTGTTATCAAGAGTTGTGTGGTGACAGTTTTTTTCCCCTCATGTGTTACTAGTAAATTGTGTAGTTTTGAACTGCAAGACTTCTAATTTTTGTAATAATTCAATAGACCCGAAGAGTTTTTTTATTTACACAATCGCTTGTAATTTTGGCTTTTTTTGTAATACCTTGATTGTGATTTAGTTGTTTTAAACAACGCATTTGGAGATTACTGGAAAATAAATGGATGTGACACCCACATTTCTGCTCAGTGTAGCTTTTGATCGGGTAGGATTTGTTTATGTTGATGTAACAAAGTGTGTTTGTATTAATAAATGATTTTTATTTTGAATACAGGTCTTTATCTGACTTTTGACTAACTGTTGAAATGAGCATCGTAAAATGGGACATGCAAGCCAAAATTATTGATTTCATCGCATGTATGGATCACATAACTACGTCCATGTTATTTTACCAAAATGATAGATTTAATTCCCTCCCTTCTTTGTTTTAGGTTTTCCTATAACCATACTGGCTGTCAGTTAAAATATCTTATTAATAATAATAATGATAATGTATGAGATTTATATAGTGCTTTTCTATGAATGCATGCTCAAAGCGCATACAGTGAATCCATTATTAATTCACTCGCATTAAAGGGGAACTTCGGTCATTTTCAACATGCTATTCTATTGCTCGATCTACCCGAGAAAAGCTTGTACCGGAGAC
>JAPTYQ010000029.1:5297592-5318456 GCA_029814465.1 Ostorhinchus cyanosoma
ATGCAGCTGGCTATCAGGAGATTTTGGAGTACTTCATGCTTCCATCTGCTGAAAAGCTTTATGGAGATGAAGATTTCATTTTTCAACACGACCTGGCACCTGCTCACAGTGCCAAAACCACAGGTAAATGGTTTACTGACCATGGTATTACTGTGCTCAATTGGCCTGCCAACTCCCCTGACCTGAACCCCATAGAGAATCTGTAGGATATTGTGAAGAGGAAGTTGAGAGTCACCAGACCCAACATTGTGGATGAGCTTAAGGCTGCTATCGAAGCATCCTGGACCTCCATAACACCTCAGCAGTGCCACAGGCTGATTGCCTCCATGCCACGCCGCATTGAAGCAGTCATTTCTGCAAAAGGATTCCCGACCAAGTATTGAGTGCATAACTGAACATGATTATTTGAAGGTTGACTTTTTTTGTATTAAAAACACTTTTCTTTTATTGGAGATAGGGTTTTTTGGTTTTTCTTTACTTTTTTGCCAAAATCATCAATATTAAAACAATAAAAGGCTTGAACTACTTCAGTTGTGTGTAATGAATCTAAAATATATGAAAGTCTAATGTTTATCAGTACATTACGGAAAATAATGGACTCCATCACAGTATGCAAATTTTTTGAGAAGGACCTGTATAAAGGAATCCGATGTAAAATAGTCCATACATTGGAAAATAATTAATGTAAATGAACTATAAGTATAAGAGAAATAAATCTACAATGTGAAATAATTTAAACTGTTTAGATACTTATCATTTATCAGATCATGTGAGTTGGTGTCATGCCTTTAATAGTGAATAAGAAATAAATGTGAATGACAGAATCCACAAAGTGGGATAAGTGGAATAAAGATTTGTCATATTTAGGCTTGATTATGATTATTTAAGAGAAACAATGTCAACATGTGAAGGGTGTGTTTCAACTTTATTATACAGATATTTGTTTTTTCTATTATTTTATATATTTTTTTGTTTGTAAGTGGGCTCCCCTCCAGCAGATGCTGCCCTAGGCAGCCACCTGTCTGGTCTATACCCAATGCTGGGCCAACATTGCAATATTTACGTTAATGTTAACATTAGGGTCATTTTCACAAGCTTGAGCTAAATATTGGTGACAGTTATTGTTGTTTAGTTCCATTTCTCACCCATTCGTTCGCTCTACCATCTCCACTGTCAGTGAAGCTGGACAGGAATTAGAGACTCCAGTGTTCATTTTTCCAAAAGATGGTTTACAGAGGCATTTTCATTCATCCTTCTGTTTTTCTTAACCATGCTATGCTCTGTCATGTGCAATTTGGGTCCACATTGGGTGCGGTCTGAGTATGCACAGATATCTGCAGAGTGTGCACGGCCGACTCTGGCCAGCTCTGTCTCTGACATGTCGTGTTATTCAATGAAGTTGTTAGTATGTCAACAGGTACAGACAGGCAGTGGTTTTCAGGGTTCAGGTGAGGAAAAATGGGGAGAGCAAAGCCTGGCGGGCTGCTAGGCCTATATTGCACTGGGGGAATCGCTGCTTCAGTTTTAAGCAATTGACCTAGTCCTGCCCTAGAACCACCACTGATCAATCATAGTAATGGTGACTAGGAGAGGAGCACCTGCTAAGCATTCACCTCCAGAACAAAATGCCTAAGCGGGGCTTGTACAGAACTTCCAAGGCCAATGAAAGATATCCAGAACGTTTGAGTGATGTTGTGTTTTTCACCTTCCCAAAACCAAAAACACAGCTGAAGAGATGTTGAATATGGATTAAACAGTGCAGAAGACCTCACTCGCAGCTACTGTTCAACTACTGTGTGTTCTAAGGGAAGGTGCTAACGCTAACTAGCACACAGTTGTTAGCTACAAGACACACAGGTTGGTTACAGGGTAACCAACCTGTGACTCTCTGTCTGTCTGTCTGTCTGTCTGTCTGTCTGTCTGTCTGTCTGTCTGTCTGTCTGTCTGTCTCTCTCTCTGTCTCTCTCTGTCTCTGTGTGTCTTAAAGTGACATTTTTTGGCCCCCACCCCTAGGTAACACGTTGATCCGCTCATCACTAGTGCAGACCTACAACTGTTGGCGCCAATGTACATGTTTAACTACATCTTAATCGATTAGGTTTTACAGTCTGATCAAGTTCCCCCTTCGCCATAAATCCTCTGCCCTAATTCATGGTCCTGAAACTTAATTGGACAATCTCCCACATCGCAGGCGTGGCCATCGCAGATAATTAAATGTTTCATGTATTTTGTAGTTGGCATTAAGGATGAATGTTCAACTGTCTGACATGTAATAGAGTCTACTGTTAATTTAAAAAAGAATTAGGCCTGTTGATTGCTTGATTTTTCATAATTAACCAGACAGACAGCCAGTCTGACAGTTGTCTCTGTTACTCGCCAGTTTACAGAATACCGATGCAGAAGTTGACAGTAAATATGGCAGTAAATTAATCCACATGGCGACACCCCAAAACTACACCATGGTTGGTTGAGGAGATTCAGTCCTTGGTGGCCAACATAAAAATTCAGGCGAGGCAACACACAATGAGTGAGTTTATCAGTAACTCTCTGAGCAGACGACACGGAAATAACCAGCGGCACAACTATGTCATCCAGGTACTTGTAAAGTCAGTACGATCCTGTAATGGAAACGCTGTCCAGGAATGTCGAGTCAAGCCAAGCTGAGCTGGTCCCACATAGTGGAATAGCGGCATTAGTCTATACAATATATATTATTATGGACGGAGACAGAAAAGCCAGGTTGAGATTACTGCACAAAGTAAGAATTTTACTGTATTTTCCTTGGTCAGGATATGCACAGTTGGTCCAGCTTGTATTTACAAGGCATCTGAACTGCAGCATCTGAAACCAACCACAGTGAACATTTGACAGATACACAGTACCACAGTGCTTCAGTTTCAGCTTCAGAGTTTGACATGTCTGTTATGGATTGGGATTGTCTCTGTTAACTCACCATTGTTTTATTAGTAAATTATTATTTCTATCAATTACTAGAAATTTCAAGCAATCCCATTTGAAGTCCAGGTGATCCCACGGTTGAAAAACGCTGCTAAATACATATTTACATAACAGTAGACAGATGAGGCAAACACAACAGTTAACTGATGTGTTAACTAATACCCCGTTTCCACTACGTAGCACCCACTTGGCTTGACATGACTTGGTTTTTTTGCGTTTCCATTACATAAATGAACTTGGAATCTGGTACCCTTTGCTACTTTTTTAGTACTTGCTTGGCTGAGGTTCCAAAACGGGTGAAGAGATACTAAAATATGACGTGTAAACACTGCAGACTACTGATTGGTCAGAGAGTTGTCTCTGCATCATTGCATCATCAATGCGTGACATGCCATTTTTTTATAAATAGATTCAGAAGTTTAAAGTAAATATACTGGTAGGCTAGTCCATGATAACGGCCTGCAAAACGACACTGTTGTCGGTTGAGAGGGTTCAGACACTTCTGTTGTTGGTGGCTGATGAAAAGATTCAGTGTGAGCTTGACGGGGCAACACGCAATGAGTGGGTTTATCAGCAACTCTCTGAGCAGACGTCACAGAAATTACATAAAAGGAGCATAAATTTCCTGAGAACTCTGCCCAAGAGATCAATAAGGTTCAATCTAATCTAATCTGAACATCACTACGACTAAGCTCTCAACTTGTCATTTATATAATTTCTACAAAAATCCTTGTGTGATCTGATTTATGAAGTGAAAAGCAAAAGTGCAACACAATCAAGCAAAGAGTAGAAGAGATTTTGTGTTTGGTGTGAGATGTTTAATGTCCACCACCTTTGTAATACAGATAAAAACCCCAACCAACAGCCCAGAATTTTCTGGACTAAAACTCAACATGCTAATGTACCTCTGAGTTCTAAGTGTTGTTTTTTTATGAAGCTGAAACATTATGAATCTATTTTCTTTGTTCACACACAGGACTAAAAAAGTGGGTGGAAGTGGGGAATTCGGGCATCTTCAGACCAGAGATGCTGCTTCCTATGGGTCTACCTGAGGGCGTGTCTGTCATCGCCTGGGGACTGTCTCTGGAAAGGTGAATTGATGATTGACACTGACAAATGCAGAATGTAAAAATGTGCAGTGTGTGCTCTGCTGCAGCAATAATGTTTGAACAAAGCTGACCTGCATTTCATTACTACTTCCACGTAAGCTTTAATGCAGCACGTGTTTTAAAAACAGGAACATTTCTGTGGAAACGATAGCTCGTACGTGATTGTAATCCCTTAGATTTTCCATTTAGGGATTAAAGGTGTGTGATTCAGTTTGTCTATAGACGTCATCAGTCCTGTAGCTGGGTAGACACTGACCTCACATCAGGGCCACATTTTACTTATGTAGGTAAAATGAGTATTTAAATTATCTATTACTCTACCCCTCAGCTACTTGTCAAGCGCTTTCCATTTTCATCTTTTTTCTGCCTTTAATTCCACAGAATTTTTCCTGTTAGAATCTCATTTCTCTAAATTAAACTTTCAACATATAACATTTTATTTTATTTTCATCACATTTCTAAATGTACAGAATAATTTAGGTTAAAACTTGTCACATGAGTTTTGACTTGTGTTGTCATGGCTAATAACTACAGTGACTGAGCTGGGAAAGGCTCTATAATCCACACCATGTAATCCTCCACCTTCCACCAAGCCTCTTGTTTTTGCCGTGACCTGTCACCCACTATACAGACTTTGTTATGGTTGTGTGAATGGCTGCTCATCCAGTCTTCCCCTGTTTTCTTTCCCACAGGCCCACCATGATTAAATACGGCATCAATAACATCAGAGAACTGGTTGGACACAAAGTAAACCTACAGATGGTCTATGACAGCCCCATATGTCGACTTGAGTCCTGAGTTTCAGCAATGGTTATTCTTAACACTTTGACAGGACTTTAAGCATGCAACACGGTTTCATTGTGTTACATGCCGTGGTAAGGACAGTAGCGTCTAAATCTGTTTCTAATACTTCATCAGGGAGTTATAACCAAAAGGAGCTTTTTTTTTTTCCACAAATTGCTGGCCCAGTTACTACATGAAATGACCTACTTGTACAGCAAAAATACTTTGGAATAACAAAGGTAAAATAAAATAATTTTTACAAATACGGTCTGTTGGTTTTTGCATCAGATATATTTGCACCAAACACAAATAGTTTTCTTGATTTTTGGAATTAGCATTTGCATTAGTATGAAATAATTTAACAATTTGGACAGTACATGTATTTTATTTCTTGTCAGGGGTTTACCTAAGGCCATGTGGTAAATACAAGGATATAGAAAGTGGTTAGCCTTAACAGAAAAATAAATGTGTATTTGGTTCCCAGAGTTGTAATTTCCCACCCTGTATGCACTTATGTCTCTAAACTGTGGAGCTTACTGTATACTTGCCAGAACAGAAAAACTAGTCTTCTTCAGGTGGCAAGAATGCAGTTCATTAAGGCCAGGACATTTCATATAATACTTCACAAGAAACTCAAATGCCAATTAGAACTTGTGGGGGGTCCTCAACTTTTCCACATTAACCACATCCATTTTGAATACAATACCAATTTTTTTCTTGCTGAGACAGACTTGATAAAACTAGAGGGTCACTTGTGGTTTTAATATCATTATTTATGGTCAGAGCATGATGAATATTTTAGAAACCTCGCAGTTTTTAGAAACAACAAACAATTTCAATGTTGAGTAAAGTATTATGTAAGAACAGATGACAGTGGAAACAAAATTAACCCTTAAGATTTAATAAAGGGATTTATTCCAGTATAAAATAGTGACATTTGTTATTATGGATAATAATATACCTGTTATCTACGAAAAACATTTCAATGTGCCCCAAAACTTTTGTCCTTTTAGTGTATTTATTCTTCATCTGGTGTGTTATTTTGCAGTGGAGCTACAAGTCATTACTGTAAATCAAATGCACAGAGTACTCCTTATGTCCAAATGGAAACATCCCATGACCTTTTATTCCATTGCTTCAGAGTTCACAGAAAGTTTAAAGCCCCAATTAATTATCCTTCTAGATGATTAAGCTCTCACTGGCAGTGCTGACTGTGACTGAAGTAAACCCAAACGTTTCCTCAGTCAGAAGGTCTCTTCACTTTTCAACTTCTGCATTTAAAATATGCCCAAGTTCTTGAGGGAGTTGAATATTTCCACTGAATGTAGATCTGAACTGATTAAAATGAATTTGCAAAGGAGCCATATCACATCTGCAAATTAAGCTACCATCCAAATATTCTGTACCCATTATTATGTAAAAGACATCCAATAATAGATGCTGCTGCAAAGAGGTATTAAATGAATTCAAATAAGATCACTTTCCCAACAGTCCACACATTGTTGTGTTGAGAAGCTCTGCCTCTAGACAGGGAATCCCTGTTTGTGTGCGTGTGTGTGTGTGTGTGTGTGTGTGTGAGACACCTGTGATAAAGGCCTGCCAGAATAAGTCTTGTGTACATGGTGAATCACAGGAACTCAGTAAGTCTTCTTCTTAAACTAATCCCAGAGTGACTCGAAATAACATTTTGGTGGAGTCTAAGGTGGCCAGCTGGTTGGGTTACAGGTTGAAATTTCCTTTGTTGACAAAGATGACTAATAAAACTGTAACCTCAGTTACTAACCTGCGTCTGTACACTGTCATTCTACTGTAATAGGGAATAGAAACATTAAGAGTAAATTAGTTTGGCAAAGACATAAACCTTTGAGCTCCTGTTAGTGGCTAACTTTATAGGTAATCTCTTGTTGCTAAAGTGGATTATATCATCACCTCCAACAGATGGACAATGTTTTTGCAGCAGTGAAAATAAATACTCTGAGTTCTTCTAACTGAGCAGTATTCTAATACAGCTAGTTGGTTTGCACTGAGTAGAACATCTACAAAGAAAAAGCTTTCCTGTACCACTGACAGCATTAAAAACATTTAATGTATTCTTGTTTTTTTTTACTGCATCTTAAACATTTCCATTTTGCCTTAGGCACACTGAGACAATATCCAGTGACCACAGGTATTCCTTTAAGTCCTTCAGTTACTGTTCTTTTCTTGACACTTGACTCTAATGATACAATGTAGTGAAATGAGAGATAAAAGCCTTGACTCAAGTTGCATATTTTTTTGACAAATCAAAAACTGAAAAGAGAAGGTCACAGTGCAATCTTTGCAGGCCATTTACATGTTAGTCTGATGGCAAAGGAGGCTATAAGCCACCCAACAGGGGTGTGGGGCCATTTGACTGCCACATATTGTGATATCAGCACATATCTTACATAATGACAGCTCCACAAGTCCAGGATTTTGTTGCTGTTTATGATCACAGTCACAACTCCCTAGGAATGCTGATCTCTTTGGCCAGACCTGGGCTGCTGGAAAGAGCCAGGGAGCTGTGACTTGTTGGGCTGTGTGAGTGCGGGAAGAAAGATGGGATGTAGGGGATGGCAGCCAGCAGCATTGGGCTAGTCTGTGGGCTTTCATCAGGGGGTGGCAGGGGGACGACGACTTCATCCGGATCCCACACGTGGAAGGCGTTGTGGGAGAAGGGATGAGGTGGAGGATGATGACCTATGGACATGTGCTGCAGGTTGTTGTCCTTGTCCTTGTCTTCATCGCCAGGGGGTCCCAACATACAATCTATATAAGGCAAAGGTGTTATTTAATACTACTAAAGCAATGAAGTCACTGGTTATTGAAGTGTACAGTAACACTACAGAGAATAGTTGAAAATATGACGAGGCCCTATTATTTTATATCAGTTGTCCTTTCCACTGACTGTAGAGAAAATGGCTAAATCAGACTTGAATAAACGAGCCTAGAGTACACATGTAAATATGAATGAATGTGCAATGTGTGTGTGAATATCTGTATGTGCCCAAGATGTATTCGTCAATGGAAAATTATTAAAAGCAATGAATTTTTTTTTTTTTTTTTAAATGTGAATAGGCTTGAATATGACCCCTAGGTCTTTAGTGTTTATGCACCCAAATGTGCTGTGATTCTGTCAATTTTGAACATTTAGACAATAACTCTCTGCCAAGGTAAATTTTAAATCATGCATTAGTTAAAATATATTTGACATTTGTGTTACTTATTATTTAAGTGTTAATTAAAAAAAAAAAATCGTTGTCACAAAATGTACTTACTCAAATAAATGAGTGAATTCAACTAAATGTAATCACATAGTGTTTTAACTGAAAAACACCTCTGAAAAATTCAGATTATTTTCTGCTATGGATAGGCTCTTAGACGTAAAATAAAATATGCAAAATAATTTTGTCCTTGACTCTGTGATATCAAAACATCTGTACTATGTAACATAATGTAGGTGGGTTTTACTCTATTACATATCACTGAAATATAGAATTAAATTAACTTTCATTTGTATTACTCATTTTAAAAAAAAAACGAAAATTCAGGGTGTTTATCAACTGGAAATGTAGTAACTCACTCCTTTGCCTTTTCTATTTCAATCTTATGTTGAATTCTATAAAACTATGAAATGTTATATTTAATTAATAATATGGCTTTTAATCTGCTGCTTTCATTGCATTGAGTAGATCTGGTGCGTCTTTGTGGTCTACATGGCGCACAACGGTAGCACTATAAAACATTTTACTCTAAATGTTGTCTAATGAAATTCTCTGCTGTATTTATACTCTATACATGTATATAGTGTATGGTTGATACCTGCTATGTCAATGGCCAGGTCCTTGATGAGATGACCAACAATAGCATAGGCAACTCCGACCACTACCAGCGCGGCCATGAGCAGATAGAGCACGGCCTTTGGAAGAGGGATCAGATCCTTAACTGGGGGTCTATACTGCTTGTACAAAGGGTCGTCTATGGACGTCGAGTACGGATAAGCCTGGGCTTCATCTGTCGAGTTCAAGCCGGTGAAATTATAGCTACTCATGATGCAGAACTTAGTAGTCCAACTGAGGACGAGTCCTGGTATTAAACTCCCTCTGGCTTCTTCGTCGTCACTCAAAAATGAACCAGAAAAATAATTTCCAGAATAATCATGACATTCCTTCAGTCCAGAGAAGTCCAGTTAATAGTGACGAGGTAAACTAATTATGCAGATCCAGGTAAATATGGCACAGTTAAGGAACACACTTAAAACTACACACTAACGTCTTGAGGTGTTACCAGCCTCCTCTGGCCGATGTCTTCATATTTACGCGTCTCTTCTTCATAAGTTTTTCTTCCGCTTTTTCCGTGCGTGTGCTCTCGCGCCGCCGCTCTCTGTCCGCGGTGCTGAAGTGAAGATCGCTCCGCTCGCGCTCTGGCAGATGTAACCGACCGGCTCCGCCCACGTGAACTCTGCGCTCCTCAAACTCAGCTCGTGCCACATCAACCCGATGGAACATCACAACAAAAGATACCGTCCTTCGTCTTATTCTGTCAGATTACCGAGAAGTCTCCCGTAAGACACTAGTCCGCCGCTTTCCGGTGCGTGGAGGGATGATTGAGTCGTTTAGTTTCCTCACAAGTTGGACAAGTATTCACATCCTTCATTTTGGATAAGTAGTAGTAGCCTACTAATAGCACACTGTGGAAAGATAGCAATTTGTTTGTTCGGCTCAGAGAAAATAGTTTGCACTTCAACTAATGATCAGAAAATGGCAGCGGAAGTCTTCATAACAGGAAATGACAGTGTTCAAGTTGGTAGCACGACCAACATCTGGGAATATGTCCACGAATGAGGAATTATGCTATTATAGGGAGCGGTTTTCATTAGCATCATTCATTACCTTCATGCTCTATATGTAAAGTGTCACGAGATAACTTCTGTTTTGATTTGGCACTATATAAATAAAATGCGATTTGATTTGATTTGATCAGCGTTTGGTTTAGTTAGTTGAATGTTTTCCCAAAAAAAATAAGTTGCAAAAAAAAAAAAAAAAAAAAAAGACTGAATAGTTAAGATCCTTCCATTGGATAATTATTGCAATGATTAATGTTGAACGTGGAAACACATTCTTTATCCGTAACTGTTGCAGTGAGTAGCTCCTCATTGCTTAAACAACCATCAATGATAGAGAGCTTAAAGACACCAGACAGTGATAGGACTTATCAGGATCAATTTGTAAACGAGTGGTTCAGTTCAGACCAAAGATGTCGTGACTTTTTTCTGTTTGCATCTCTCCATCACATATTCCTTGTCATGTAAAATTCATAAATCTATTAGATAGATGATCACAAAACAACACTATATATTTATGTAATGAAACATTATCACATATCTTAAAACATTAGCCAAGCAGAGCCTTTGTCATTTGTTGTCAGTTTCACATGATCAAGTATGCACATTATATATCTGCAGCAGGTAAAACCAAAAAAATTAAAAGTTGAGAAGTGTAATCAAACTATGCTTGTTGAAATGCTTGAAATCTACCAAATGTTCCTGTGACTCACCTGTGGGTTACAACCCAGAAAGATGCAATATTTTATTTTGAGGAATTGGCTGGTTTCACTTCAATTTTATGTAGTTTGAGGTGTTATTGACTTATAGAAACTGGTAAAAGAAGAACGAAAAATGCATGACAACACATAACAAAGCCATTGTTTATTTTAGGTCCTATGTTGTGCTAAGCATAAACACTGGGGGGTGGATGAAACAGCTGATTTTTACCTGCAGTTCTATTTCCTGTTAGTGCATGTTCAGTTTTATTTCAGTTAACTAAATACGTATTTCATGCTAGCTGTTGCTTAATCCTTATTATAACTTTCATAACCCTGGACCTCACCTGCCGGAGTATCAGAGCCCTGTTATGAGACTACAGAATGAGCAAATCTGAGCTCATATATCAAATTTAATCCCACAAAAGCTCCACAAATCTGAATCAAAATAGTCAGAGGATTTGTGTGTTTTCTCTCTTTAAATATTAAAAATGTCATCTGAGGGTGTGAAGTGTAATCATATGAGTCATTATGACCAGAGTGATGGTCTAATTCACATGAATATGTAGATGAAAAGCCTCCTAATTATCTGAATATTACGCTGCCACAGCTGCTGCTCATGTCTGGATAACTGAATATGAGAGCGCGTGAGGCAGCCCAAGCACTTTCCTTTTCTACAATTTATTTCATTCACAAGGGATACATCATTCCAGCTTCTATCATCTACTGTGGAAAGGACACAGAGTCCACTTGGGCCACAGTTAGTGACATCCACATGCCCAAATGATGACAGGCCATTGGTCCAAAAAAATTAAATAAATAATAATAATAATTATTAAAAAAAAAAAAAAAGAGGAGCAATTTCCTTATGTAAGCACCATGTAAAACATGCCTGGGCATCATGTAGAGCGAGGGATTTGCTGATTCTTTAATTCCCCTCCACTTCAAAGTGGCAGCAGCAGACATGCAATGAAGCTGGATAGGATGGAGGTCTTTATCTGTCCAGCCGTATGCTCACCCCCATCCCTATGCCCTGATGGATTTACTGAGAGAAAGACCCAACAGATTATCTGCCCACAAATGAGAACATTTTGGGGGGGCTCAATTCTGGACTATACTGTGCATCTTGAAATTTTGTGATCTAAACAAATGTGTAAAATGTTCAGCCTGTTCCTTTATTTCTATTTAAAATGGTTCAGTCATACATATTTGTGTGTAGCAATAGCATGTAAACCACAAGGATTATACACACATTTATTACATTATACATAATTAGGTGCATTTTCTAGTGGTGTTGGCTACGTTATGACTTCACAACTGCCTTAATTCTTCATGGCATAAATTCAGATGGAAACATTCCTGAGAAGTTTTGGTCAATATTGACATAATAATGTCATAGTAATGCTGCAGTCTGGTTGGCTGCACATCCATGATGCAAATCTCCAAGTTCCAAAGATGTTCTATTGGATTAAGATTCGATAACTGGACGGTGAGGGCCATTTGAGAACAGTAAACTCATTGTAATGTTCAAGAAACCGGTCTGAAACTATATGGGCTTTTAGATATAGTGCGTTATCTTCCTAGTAGTAGCCATCAGAAGATGAGTACACTGTGGTCTTGGTCATGGTGTTGACATAAGGTAGGATGGACCTATGACTATCACATGGTTTACAATAAATTCTACCTTCCAAATGAGATAAAAACTCTGCAGAACAGCCAACATTTCTCAGATATTCTATTGTCCAGTTTTGGTGTGAAATGTGGCTGCAATTCAATTCATTTCAATTCATCGTCTGAATTGCTTTATTCTTGAGAGCATTGCGGGGATGCTGGAGTCTATCCCAGCTGCGATTCAGGCGAAGGCGGGTTTCACTCTGGACATGTCACCAGTTCATCGCTGGGCTGACATATAGATAATCACTCTCAAATTCACACCTATGGGCAAGTTTTAGATTAACCAATTAACATATTGGTGGGAGGAAGCTGGAGTACCTGTAGAGAACACATGCAAACATGGCGAGAACATCCAAACTGATAATGTCAGATCAATGCAAAAATGGAGGAATGAAATAAAACAACATAATTTATGTTATTAATGAATAGTCAAAACAGGTTAAAATTAAATACTCTAACATTAAAAACATTAAAAAGAGACAACATCACATAAAGGCCAGTCTATAAAATTGTGTTTTAAGAAGTAATTTAAAAGATGTTACTGATTGCACAAGCCTTATCTCCAGGCTGTTCCAAAGTCGAGGGGCCCTGATGGAGAAGGCATGGTCACCTTTTGATTTAAACCTCAACCTGAGAAGAGCCAGGAGCCCCCCGCCTGAGGATCTAAGGCTATGTCCTGGCTCATAATTGACTATCATGTCAGATATATAACTAGGGGCCAGATCCATTCGGGCTTTAAAAGTTATCAGTAAAATCTTAAAATCAAATCTAAAATGCGCAGGAAGCCAGTAAAGTGAAGCCAGGACTGGGGTGATGTGATGTCATCTGTTAAAACCAGTGAGAAGCCTAGCTGCTGCGTTTTGGACCAGTGGGAGGCAGGACAGTGATTTTTGGCTAATGCCGAACAGAAGTGAGTTACAGTAGTCAAGTCTGGTGAATGAGAATGAGTTACATCTGTGTCAACATTTGAGGCTAAACACAACTTTACACCTTCAACACTTACACTACTGAGGAATAGTTAAAGTGGAATGACAGTCAAAATGGTAATCCTTTAGAAATTTAGTGGAAAAACCTGAAGCCAACAGACATCCCCTGGCTGAAACTGTCCAGTAAGGAGGAATGGGCCATTTGTAATGTTTATGAAAGGGTTTAGGTGATGCTATTCTTGAAAAAAGAGTGAATTTCAATATTTTTGGTCCGGTGTGCTTAATAATGTTCATTTTAATTATAGGGTTTGGCTCAAAGTCTGATGTTTTAGGTCATATTCATGCAGACAAACTTCTAAAAACTGACAACCTTTCAAATACTACTTACTGTAGATGTTCAGGGGGAAAACAATGTTGGTAGAAATACAAAGTAAATAATATGGATGTGGGCATAAACATTAAACACGCTGAGAAGATTGACTAGTTAATTCAGTATTCTCTAGTGCACATAGCCTGGCAAAAAAAGTAAACCATTCAACTCAACTCCATTTGTGAAAGAGTACTTGAGATCAAAGATGTCCTGAACTTTTTGTGAATTATGAATCTATTAGATAAATGTACACAAATCGACAGTGTGTATTTATGCAGTGAAATTTTATTGTACATCTTGAAAACATTAGTCAATATCACCTGTTGTTTCTCAATTCATCTGATCAAAAATGAGAAGATTTAGCACATTTTATCTCTGAAGCTGGTAAATTCCCTCCAAAAATGTAAACTACCCTTCTTGATCAAATGCTTGAAATGTACTGAGCTGCCCAAATATAATCTCTTTTTCCAAACCCAGAATTTGGGAAAAGATGAGCAAGTTAACTTTGACTAATTTACCAGTTTTACTGTTATTTTATTTAATTTGAGGTATTACAATGGCACCTTGATTTAGCAAAGCTGGAAAAAGGATTTTTAAAAATGCATGACATCACATAACAAAACCATTGTTTAATAAAGGTCACATGTTGTGAAAAACTGTTTTACTCTTGTTCATATGATAGGGATGTGGACATAAACAGGAAAGAGGCTCAAAATCTGCTCCATGGCTCAGTCACTGGTATATTTTAATTTACAAAGCAATTTTGGGGAGACTTCCTTCTTATTTATGTTCACTATTAACCTGAAATTATGGCAGTTACAATCTCCACTCAATGAACCCTTTGAAACTGTTGGTTCCAAAGATAAGGACTGAATTAGAAAAAAAAATCTTTTAGGTTTTCAGTTCCTGATCCCTGGAACAAGCTCTAGTTTGAGCTCCAACTACAAATATTGATTCCTTTGGCTGATTTTAAAGAGAGTGTGGTGTCGGAAGTGTCTTTGATATTTATGACTGAGTGAATTCTAGATCTGATTGTTACCTATATCTGTTTTGGGGTCAGCAGGGATCCACAATGAAGTGCTTCTGATGTTGATAACTTACTAAGTTCTAGCATTTGTCATGTATGTCTGTTCCAGGATCAGCAGGAATTTGGCCCACCAATGTTGGGGGTTGTTTGAAGTTGTGAAGGAACAATACCTTCTAGGGGGACACCAAATGTTTAGGGAAAACAACAGACCTATATAAGCATAGGTTACGTTTAGATCGGGGGACTTCATTTTGGCTGAGAGTTCACCAGGCAGACCATGGTACCTGTATGATGCCTTCTTCATCACCCTTTCATCATCGCTCTTCTGATATACTACAAGAGCATTAAAACTCTGGAATCAAGGCTGTTGTTCTGTAAATGTTTCAACTGATTATATATGGGGGTTTTTTCTATGTTCGCAAATGCTTTATCATTGTAAAACTGTAGTGATGTGACTATTGCTGCCATCTTGGCCAGGTCTCCCTTGAAAAAGAGATCTCCCATCTCAATGGGACTAACCTGGTTAAATAAAGCTTAAACAAAAAATAAATATTTTTTAAAAGATGGACTTGTTTGGACAAGTTTCTTAACAACTTAGTGTTTGCAGGTTTCACATAATTCAAGCTTATTATTTTCATCGGATTTAATACAGTTGAACAACTACTCACACATTCCTAGCCCACACTCTCCGACAAACTCACTACAGCTGTAAACTGCAGTGACACAGCTAAAATAGCAGAGGGTGAGATGGGTTTGCATCATTTACTGAGACCTACATCACTGTGTACTATGCATTTCCTGAAGCCTAGGTGCAGACAGATTGCTCAACATATCACTAAAGATCAATGAGTTAAACATTTCCAAACCTTGTGTGTTTGCGTTTAACCTACAGTGGTGACCTGTGGATCCTTCAGAAAGGCCAAATGACGCCTCACACACACTGCCCCAGGGAATGACACTTAACATGTGACCCCTGATGGCACCTGGAGCAGCACAGGTGTATACTTACATAACACTCAGAGCCATCGTCTGTTTCATGTGTTTCATACATTTGCAGATTATGCTTGTGTGCTTTGACACTTCAGACATTCTGTAGGACAATTTGTCCCTTTCATTTATCTGCTACATTTTACATATTTGTCTCAACATCCCCTCTGATTTAGGCTTCCTTCATAACTTGATGACACTTTGGATCTCAAAAGCTTGTTAGCAATCTGTTTACTTTTCATTTGTTCATGCTCATCACTCATTTCTCATCAGCAACAAGTATTAGCTTCAAATCCCCCTTCATGCGTCTCTGAAACCCTTTTGTTTTCATCTTACATAACAAAATGCCTTGTTGGTAATATCAGCTTTCATGCTATTTTTAGTGAGCAAAACCCCGATTCCCATCTTCTTCATTGACCTCCTGATAACGACTTCATACAAATAGCTGAGTGTGAGAGCGGATTAGTAATAAATTCCTCACCCCGACTACAACATGACAGCTGAGAAAAAAGACTGATGACACAGATATGGTGCCTGATCAACTTGCACTTTATTTTATGTACTCCTGGAATAATTTAAATAGATTTTATTAAGTGAAACCTCTGATCAACAACCTTGTGAATACTGGAATGATAAATACAATTCTGAATCTTAATCTGATCTTGATGTCTGTCAAAGTTTAGTGAATAATCCAGGATCAACATTGTCTGATCAGTTAAGTAAGATGATCTTTTCCATCAAATGTACAGTAATGTCTGCACACAGTGACAAATCAATTACACTTCAATGAAAAATGTAACTATTTGTTTTGTAATTATAGTATTGTTGAGCTGTACCAACTAAACATCAGCCAATTAAGCTTGTGACCTACATTAAAACTGTTCATACTGATGGTAGCGGTCTACTCAATGGATTTTGCTTTGTCTATACAAGTGAAAAAAACAATGTTACAATTACAGTAGAAAAATAGCCCTCTTATGAATGAATCACACTCTGCAACAGTTCACAAGTTTAGTGTCTTTTCTATAAACAATGCACTCAAAATATATATGGTCTTCAAACCTGAGGGAAAACAAGCAATGCCAATATGCAGATAACAAACTGCTTGTGCCTTGTTGCAGAGCTGACGTGCAACTAACATTCAGACTGCGATGGGAACGGATCTATTTGCCCACGGTGAAGGACTGCAGCCCTGTGATGGCTCTGCCCAGGATCAGGGCGTGGATATCATGAGTACCTGCAGGAGGAGAAAGTGATATTAAACAGGACGAACAGGTGCATGTGAAGGATTAATACAGCAATTTAGGAAAATGAACTTCACAAATGTGTATTGTTACATAATCTGTTCAGGTTGAAATCAACATTATGCAAAACGCACTGCTATTGCTTCATCTGATATGCCCCTTCACATGCAGAAAAAAATAGGACCAATGGCCCTCTATCTCACCAGCATGTTCTATCAAGTTGAATTTGTGAGGTTGTCAGGTTCTGTCGCTATACTTAGAGACCTGTGGTCTTCATGCAGGAAATCAATCTCCTAATAGAAGTGGGTGGTACTTTCTTTGGAGGGTATCTCAACAAATTAAATGAAAATCCATATATGACTTCCTATCGGTGCTCAGTAGTAACTACATTGATATGTGTAACCATTTCCATGTTTTAAGTCATCACAATATGGCCCATTATAAATAAATAAAGCAAATGTTTAACATTTCAAAAATTTGTAAAAAATTAAATTTTTTTAAAAAAATCTCAAAATTGTGAACACACTTTGTAGACATTGTCCCAAGGAAGCTACAAATAAAATCTAAAATGAATCCGACCAGTGGTTTTATGGAGAAGAGGTTTAAAGAAAATTCTAACGAAGACGCCGCCACCAGACACCTTCACAATAGCTCATGAGCGTGAGATAAAAAAATGTGCTGCTTCTGTTCAAACCTGTACCCTTACCTTCATATGTGTTGACAGACTCTAGGTTCATAACGTGGCGGATGATGTGATATTCATCTGCAATGCCATTTCCTCCCAGCATGTCTCTGGCCTGTCGGGCAATGTCCAGAGCTTTACCACAGTTGTTTCTCTTCAGCATGGAGATCATCTCTGGGGCTGCTCTGTGAAGGCAATGCCATGGGGAAGTGTGTAAATATGTCTGAAATACACACAAGACTATACACTCATAATGGTCATAAATTATGACTCTTATTAAAAAAAATCTACTATGAAAAACACACTAATGGTAAGATGTTAATTTTCACCTAATAAACCTTAATTAGAGGATTAAGTTGTCTTTACTTTTTCTCATCAATGAGTCTTCCCAGCTGCAGACACGACTGTAGGCCAATGGTGATCTCTGTCAGCATGTCAGCCATTTTCTTCTGCATCAGCTGATTCCTTGCCAAGGGCACGCCAAACTGGATTCTGGTTCAGAAAAGTACACACCGCATGCATATTAGGCAATAAATACATTCACTTTGATGAAGCAATATAATCACATTAACCCAAAAAGACCCAGTGCTTCTTTTGTGATCATCCCCAAATGACTTTTTTTCTCCATATTTAACCTTTATGAAGTGATTTATCACCATTAATTGTAATATTACCTTCTGTGTTTTGCCTCTTTTGTGTGAAAAACTGGTATTTTCCTATATTTAATTTACTGATCATGTAGATGTTGATAAAAGCTCTGATTACAATTGAAAGCTATTAAATCAAAAACAGAGAAAACTGAAGAAAAAGTTACTTTTTCAGCAAAATCTACCATTAACTGAACATAAAACCCAGTGTTTCCATCCACTGTCATTGATCCAACTCCATGGATTTTACTGGTGAATCAATGCTGTAGAAGATGACGGTGTTTCCACGGTAACTACAGAGCCTCTGAACATCCAAGAGGCTGATATCTGATGACCATGAAAAGATGAAGAACTGTTTTTACACCAATTATTTACATGTATTGAAAAGACTGAATGGATGAACAGGTATTAAACAGTTTCTATCAGTAGATGGTTTGTGTCACTGGTGGTTCATTGGGTCTTTATGGGTTAACTCAGTTTTTGACCAACTTTCTCTGTAATTTTGACAGTAACATAGGCCGTTTCCTTGTAGATGCATACATATGTGAACTGAGCAACAATGTAAATGTTATGTCTTTGGTTCATTGTAGACAAAAAAAAATCAGTTAAAGCCATAATTCTGAGAAAAAAGAAGAAATCAATTTTTTGCCTGTGCCTCATACTCAGAGTAATTTAGTAAGTCTATTTTGACCAAATACTTATGCACATACAACACACTTAACACTAAAATGAATAAATAATTGTTAAAAATAAACAAATATAATTCTAACATAGTGTGGAAGCTAATACTAGTCACAGAAATACATATGATGTCCAAAGATGAGCAGGATATTTGACCTGTCAAGTGTATACTGACGAGCTGCATGGAAGCAGAACTCTGCAGCACCCAAAGACCCCCATGCGATACCGTACCGGGCGTTGTTCAAACAGCCAAAAGGACCCTGATGACATTCAACAAAAAGCCAAATACCTGTTAGAAATCTTTCAAAACACAAATATATTATACATGTATCAGAGCAAAAAGGTTTTATGAATGTTCATGGATTAATTCTCTTACCCCAAGGCCAGATGCATTTGGGAGCAGCTGCTCCTCAGGGACCTCCACCTCATCCATGAGGATCATACCAGTGGCAGATGCTCTAAGAGAGAACTTTCCTTCAATCTTTGGTGTGGAAAAGCCTTTCATGCCACGCTCCAAAATGAAGCCCCGGACCTTGCCGTCATCACATTTGGCCCAGACAACAGCAATGTCTGCCACTGGGGAGTTGGTGATCCTGACAATCAAGGTAAGGAGGTGTTAGTGAAGTAACAAATAGTTTAATGTTTAACAAAGGTGACGCAGTCAAATCTGTATTTACAGTAATATATAAAGCAAGATGTCATCTTCTTACTGTGAATAACTGAACACTGAACTGAAAAAATCATGTGAAAATTATTTCTGTAATCACTTTAACCAAAGACCTGTTTATTTTTACTTAGATTTAATATTTGGTTTAAATCTAATTAACAATTTATTATCTTGTAAGATTAATCAAAAATACAAAAAGTATGCCTGCTAAATTATTTTGTGATCTATGTAAATCCTAGAGCAGGGGTGTCAAACTCATTTTAGTTCAGGGGCCACATTCAGCCCAATATGATCTCAAATGGGCCGGACCAGGAATATAATAACAGTGAAAAAAGTCAAATTCCATTATGATAACGTTTACATCTATAACGTTTCCTTAAAAATCTGAAGAAAATTAACAACTTGAAATGTCTTAAGAAAAACAAATGCAATTTTAACTATATTTTGCCTCAGTTTGCCTTAATTACAACTTACATTACAATTACAAATACACAGAACATTGAGTAACAGGCCGAATATTGGTAAAATTACACTTACTTCTCTTATGACATTTCAGGTTGTTCGTATTTGTTCAGGTTATTCTCATTTTTTGCACAAAGACAGTTTCTTCATATACATATTTTCATGCAATTTCCACTTTATTACACTAAAACAAAGACAAAATCTGCGGTCTGATCCAATTGAGATGTAATTGTTTCTGTATGTGGAACCTGAATTAAAATTATTTTTACACAATTGGTTGTTAATATCTTCAGTGTAATTCATCCTAAGGGCCAGATTGGACCCTTTGGTGGGCCGGATGTGGCCCCTGGGCCTTATATTTGACACCTGTGTCCTAGAGGAAACATTAACAAGTCAAACATTAACATGTCAGTGGGTCTCATCCAACACTTTCTTGTGAACAGCTCCACCATGTGGACTATTAATGACATGCAGCATCCTGTGACTAAACCACAAACTTCCATCTTGAAAAACAATACGACTACATTAGATGACAAAACCCCCCCAAAATAAAACACAAAATCAAGAGACGCTGAAGGAAATTACTAAATGGTTGATCAATGCGATGATTTACTATGAGCAGTCAGTCAGGTTACTTGAGCGCAAATACAGTTCTAGAAGAAGTAAAATTGTATATCTGAATCCAATTGAAAACTTCAGGACTCGGATCGAGGGGAAGACTGATGGTCACAAACCTTCAGTAAAGCTGAACTGTGTGTATTTTGTGCTCGGGGAGTGGAATAAAGTAGCAAACAGCAACATTATAGACAGGTGGAGATAGAGCTATTCCGTCAAATGCTGATTTATCAGCTTTTTGTAGCTTAAAATATTACCAGGTTGTTTAAAAATTAATTTGAACTTTTACACTTTGTACTATTCAAGGTCTGAGAGCAGAGCATTTTTGTTTTAGCAGTATTAGGTATATCAATCATTTATTTTATTTTTTTTGCAAAGAAATTGTTTTAATTTGGAGTTTCTCACACACACACACACACACACACACACACACACACACACACACACACACACACACACACACACACACACAC
>JAPTYQ010000029.1:5318592-5346101 GCA_029814465.1 Ostorhinchus cyanosoma
CACACACACACACACACACACACACACACACACACACACACACACACACACACACACACACACACACACACTATTCATTGTTTTCCAAGGCACCATGGCTTTATGTTCTGATGTTATTGTAGCATGTTTGTGCATTCAAAATTAAGTACACAATAATTTCTACATTATTTTTGTATGTGACAAGACTTTTGTCCAAGCAAGATCTGACCTTTATGTCATAATTAAATGATAAAAGTCAATGAATATTACAAAACTTTATTTTGATAGAAGTATACTCTAGAGGTCTTTGCTTTCATATAAGCCATTTCTGATACCAATTGATCAACTATAACTTGGATAAGTGACAAGACTTTTGTCAAAGACTGTATAAAATACCTACTTTTCCTAAGAATATTCCTACGAATTTCTCAAAAAAACGTCTTCACTACCCACCAGGTCTTTGAGCCAGTGATAGTGTATGTGCGACTGGACGGGTTGTACTTGGCTCTGGTCTCCATACTGCTGGGGTCACTGCCATGGTTAGGCTCTGTCAAACCAAAACAACCCAGGATCTCTCCCCTAGCTGGAAGTGATGGAGGGACCAAGAGAATGATTACAATGGAGGAAAATTAACTCAGTGATAATAGGTCAAAGTAGCCAATGCTAATGCTAGGTACTGTGTGTGTATTAGGATTGGTAAAATGCAGAGACCAAATTTTCCTACAGGGATAATAAAATAGCTTAACCTTTTTAAAATAGTACTGTTCCTTGTTTTTCTCTCGTTTTCTCACCCAGCCTTGGAAGATACTTCTCCTTCTGCTCCTTGGTGCCATAGGCGTTAATGGGATGCATAACAAGTGATGACTGCACACTCATAACTGAGCGATAGCCGCTGTCCACTCTCTCTACTTCTCTGGCTATCAGACCGTAAGCCACATAACTTGTCCCTGCACAGCCATAACCTTAATGCCAAATGCAGAAAAAGGGAAAATTATTTTTAAATAGGGCTCCATATTGATACACACACACACACACACACACACATATATATATATATATATATATATATATATCCTAACACTGACTATATCATGATGCAGAAGTAACAATTCAATATTTTCTCATACTGCAAGCAAGCTGATATATTGCAATTTTTAAAAAGTAGTTACAAGAAAAATAATTATCATATTGTCAAAATATAACACAATGTAATAGAAATCTGAGTAAAAGTTATGTTTATGCTACTTCCTGGCTATTCTTTAAGTTGTTACACTAGACTTGAAGGTTCAAAAGGCTGAAGATGTATTACAACACTGAAATCCAACTACTGGTAAAAAAAAAAATATATATATATTAAAAATCAATGGTGTGAGAGCGGATTTCACAAAATACAATATTACAAAACTCAAGTACATCCACATGTTTCTTACAACCTGGTATTTAAATAAAAAACAACTCACACACTTAGTGATCTGACAGACATACTTCGAGATTTGTCTAAAGTGAACGTGCATGTCCAGTGACCAGATGACCAAAGTCAAATTAAGTCCAGTTACTGCATAACAGCGCCTGGTACTATAAAATACATACAGTGAGCAGGCCACATGGTGCCTCTTTAATTTGTTTAGACTGACCTTTAATGGTTGGACCTAGGATGCCCATCTCTCCCATTTCTGATACAATTTCTCTGTGGAAAACTGAAAACAAAACAAGTTCCACAGCAGTTACACTGCAGTGTATGAACTAAGAACATATTAGCAGTTGATTCAGTGGTAATATTGGCACAAGTATGAAACATAAGTTTGTCTAAGAGAAGATTAAAAAATTGTGCCCTATGTGTGAAACCAACATGAAAACTTATATTGCTAACCTTTTCAATGAATAGGTCTCTCAATCTTTACCTTCATTTCTGTTTGCCATCACAATGCGAGGCATGAGTTTCTCTTGGCAGTAGGTCCGAAAGGAGTCTCTGATCATGATCTCATCCTCCGTCAGCTGACCCTCCAGGTCCAGGGCATCCTGCCAATTGAACTGGACCTTAGCTGTCACACAAAAGTACAGGCACAATCATAAAACCACGTATTAAAAAATATTTCTGATGCTTTTTGTCATTTCAAAGTGGTATTGCAGAACTTTTGGAAATGAGAAACTATTAATACTTACGTGATTTGTACTTCAGTTCAGTATTCTGAGAATCTGTGAATATAAGCACAAAAAATACTTATAGATCACAACGTTTTTCTTTTAAAACCTAAAATATTAAAGAAAGTTTAATTTAAATTATGGTCTCTTTGAAATAAATTGTGTAAAACCCTTTTACTATTGTCTGGCAACCCAGACACGGTCTTCTGTTACTTTTCCTTATAATTTTTGTGGCGGAAATGGTAACGTACTCACCCTGTCTGGCAGGCGCTGCAGTACCCTGTGATCTGGAAGCCGAGATAATGGCACATCTCTGAGGATTTACCAAGAGACGAAAAAGAGCACCTCTCAAAGCCATGATGGACATTAAACTACAAAACACGCAAAAATCCACATTCAGTAAAACGGTCATCTGCACAAACTATCCGTATAGTATACAGGTGAAGAAAAAAGTTGAAGAAACTCACTCACTTCACACTTTGCCTTAAAGAGGAATTTGTGGATGCTATGTGAAGCTGGTCCGATAACTCTGAACCAGTATATAAAACAGTGGCTCATACATAAAGAGTACCTTTATTATAAGAGTGTGCAGCAGCAGTGCATGAAAAATATATAAATATAAGTTAGCTACAGTACCGGTAAGACATTAAAGTCGGCTTTATGCTGACAATCGCTGTCAAGACAATATCGGCCCTTATTACAATATGTGGTGCAATAATGCCTAAAGAGGCAGTCTGTAACAGTACAAAGTCAATAGAATTTAGTCCTAACGTAACAGTTTGGTATGATGCCAAGCTAGGCTAGCAAAGCTAAGCTAGGTGCTCTTAAAAGACAATGTTCGCTAATAGCAGTAGCTCGGAATAGCCTCTATGTGGCTGAATAACAGATCATTTTGCGATGTTAATTAATGATAATTATGTACTGAATGTGCCCTCTGTGTTCTTCAAATAACAATCTCAGCCATTTTAACAAAGAAGAAAGAACCACTTACCTGCTGGGGAAAACAAGTCCGTGTCCTGGATTTCCCTTACTTTGCCACTTGAGTTGACTAGGCAGTGTGTCACACTCAACGTCAAAACACAAACTACGTCATCACGTAGCCTTCCCTTAACTGGACATTATGTACCGTCATGTTGAGTGTGGCTTCTCCACTGAAATGTGTGCCAAACGTCATTTAAAAGTTAAGTGCCACTGGGCATAGAGAACGTTTTAGTCTCCTGTAAGAAAATACACACATATTTTGAGACAAAGACATTAAAGTCCGAATTGAGCGTTGTGCAAATCTATTCATCATCAGCAAAGATGGCTGACTTCAGGGGATAATTCATCCCCTGTCGAGCGATCCGATTGGCTCATTAGCAGGGGAGTGGAAGAGACGAGTCTATTTCCCAGAATAAAATCACCCTGGTTTCAAGGAAAAATCAGAGTAGCTGCCCATTTGTAACAGGACAGCTTCCTATTCTAGACTGTAAACATAATTAACATTTCAATTATTCTTATTCCAATAGTCTACTCAGTGATGTGACCTACAGATTCCTGAGACTTATCAGAAATCTTGTTCTTTCCTTCAATTGTTATACAGAAGGCCTTTAAGATGTTCAGTCAAACCTGAAAAAGCACAACAGTACATGATTTATTAAAGCTTAAATGAACGCCTCACAATAAAGTAATTCTTAAGTGTTTTAATCAACTTTACAGGTGTTATCTAAAATCACTTTATATGGGCCTTAGTTCACTTTGATCTACAGGAAAAAATGAGAAATTTATTCATTTATATTTTTTAATAGCATTCAAATGTGTTTGTATCTTAATTGATTATTACAACAGTGGAGTTTTCTCTACCAAACACCAAAGCTGACGAAAGAGAAAAACTTTGAGGGTCTGACGTTTGTCTGTCAACAAAGCAATGGCAATATTATCATCCATATTATTGAAAGTGGGGGTAGTAATAATAATAATAATAATAATAATAATAATAATGATAAACAGGGTACATGGGTAAAGGCTGACTTCTACTCCATCTCAATGTTTTATGACCACAAACTTCCACAAACTACTTTTGAGCTAAAATTGTAAAATTGTCAATGCCTTTAAGGCCCATGCACTGCAGAAGCTCAATCTGGTAACCTGAAAACAAGCCTTCTGCTTGGTCTTATGAAATCTAACATTACAAATCTAACAACAATAATTACATGTACTAGGTGTCTATGTGCAATGGACACCTAGTACATGTAGGTTGACATTCTGTTCCTGAATTAAAAATGTTTTTAAAATGTGAAGGATTTCTTATTTCAAGATGCTCCTTCTTTGGGTAAAGGATCTTCATACCCTCTTCCTCTGCTGGCAGAGCAGCTGTCGTGACGCTCAGTGAGTCAGAGCAGGCAATGTTGGTCCTGTAGGCTGAATTATGAATGACTAGGTTGCGTTTATAATTAATGCTGTCTTAGAGTTCATTAGACCAATAAAAAATATTGTTTGTCAATGCTTTGCAGCACTATTGGCGGAAAAAGACTACTTTTAGCAATTTCTGAATATTAAAATACCTCTGAATTTATTTCCATCAGTGATCCAGCCTGTCTTTGCTAGGACTGAATTCAGTGTTAGCAATCCTCTTTTTTTTTTTTTTTTTTTTAATCATCATGTATCGTGTATCATCATCATCATCATCATCATGTAGTCTGTTTTGTTGTTGTTGTTCTTGTTGATGTTTTTCTCTAAAACCCAGAACACATGATAATGATGATGATGATGATAATGATGATGAGTATTATAATAATTGTTGTTGTTTACTGGTGTATTTTACATTATATCATATTATTATACGGTTATAACGGTTCATTTAACAGTAGTTAACGATATTAACAAGACTGTCTCCAAAAACGTAAACTCCGGCCTTTATTTTGTGATTCGCTGAGCCCCTTGTCAATCAAACCACTGGGTGCTCTAATTGGCCATCATGCTCCTCCAAGGGATCTCTCTCTTTAAATGTTAGCAGGACGGTCGAGATTTTGAAGCAGACTTCTGCGAAGTGTCTAAAGTGAAATGAGCTCTTCGCCATAGCCTCTTTAAGGCTGGAAATGTGTAGCAGTCGTCGCCTATGAGCAGCTTTGGCCCAGAAGAGACATTCTGCAGTCATGGAATTGGAAGAGAAACCGAAATATGGTAATTATTTAAAGCCCTGAAGTGGCATGCTCCACTTCATTTATCCCCCGATAGCTACCACTCTGCGACTTTATAGCGGTCAACTCAGGTTCTTGACGCAAGACAACAATATTCAGGATATTGTAAGAGCGCAAATACAATAACAATATGTAGCTATATGTGGCTTGTTTTCGCTTTTTCTTTTCGTAAATTCTCACGAACCAGTGGACTACTTTCTCTCTATGCATATGCAAATTTACACAGCTAAATGTTAATTTTACTTTGGTTTCACTTCTGCGCATAGAGGTACTGTGTACACAAACTGCACTTGTGTTTACTGTAAATATATTTTTAGCAAGCAGAAAGTACGTATTTGCCATAAAGTAACTGCCTCGTTAATTGTAACGGTGTTCAATGTCCCAGTTGATGTCGTGCTTGTCCAGTTGCTGCTACATTCCTCACATTGGCAACTGGAGCTTAGCAGACGCCCAGCTATGTATAGAGCATAGCTTATTAGAAAATACCTCCAGCATGTGAAGGGTTCTCATTTGTAACTGAATGCCTCCACCTTTGTTTTACTCTGTTCCCATATGTGAAGTGCAACGCATAAAAGCAGCATCATAGTTTCCTGTATTGCCACCCTGTGTGGTTAAGATAATGCCTTCGGAGGCACAAATACCCTCATAAATGTGTTTTCATACTGGCACACCCTGCTGTATGTTCAGATAAACAGCTCTGTGTTAAGCAACTCAAAACAGAACTGTAATTACCACAGTGGGGAACATGTTTACTCTGGAAAGGCCTTGTCTTTCCTTTTACTTTGCACATATTAATCATTGCTTTAAGTTTTCTAAAGAGAAATGCTCATCATATTCTTTCCTGAAATGTATTCAGCCACTGGTGGATGTTGTAATGCAGGGATGACTAACATCATGATGCACTTTGGTGGCTGATGCCCATCACTGCTCTGTGTGCTGGCCTCTGTAATGTAGCATTTAGTGTTTTCCTCCACTCTCCGGCCCACACCCTTTTCTACTCCAATAGCTACTTGACTGACACAACTATTAATTTGACTTTGTTCAAATTGACACAAAGCAAGACAACAAACATGAAGGAAATGAGGAAATAGGTAATTGTGTTTGGTTTTATGGGAGATGTCACTGGTTAATTGGTTCCAAATTGAATCTGTGGTTTCAGAAAACAGCCTCAAGAAAGTTTTAGTGAAGTACTGCGTTTTATGACATTAAACCACATGCTCATTGATTTCTGTCTGGGGTATCACAAGAACAGTGTGTTTTTCTGCTTTTAATCTCTTTACCTCCTTTTTGTTTCCATGCATTTCTGTCCAACACTTTCAGTCTCAGTTTATTTCTAACAGCATAATCTTAACATGCCTTTTCAGAGTAACATATTGGAGTAATTTCAGGCTGAGATAAATCCAGAACCCTCAATGACAGGATTTGAGGCAGCTATGCAGCTGTGCCCCAGTGCAGATGAGGTGTAATTAAAGGCCATATTTAGGAGAGTAATTTGAAACCTGATCCTAAACCTATGGGGCTTTCTTTCTGAAGTTTGCACACTCATAGCTGTATTCTGTTTGTTTTCTGTTCACTTTCCATCCTATTTTTCCTCCAGAAACATCTCAGAAGCCACCCGTTTCCACTTAAATCTGCTTGATCATACCCGAACAAGTCAGACAGGATCATGTGACTCTACTAACTGTCAGTGTGGTTCTGCCAACTCACCCACAAGTCTGAAACACAAAAACAGCAGGGTGAGACTGACTGATGGGTTATTACGGTCAGGGAAAATGAGTGTGGGAAGTAGAGATACAGATTTTGGATGTTGAAGCAGGACCACCCCGGAGAACCATTGTCTTTATCAGCATAGTCAGTTTTTTAAATAGTAAGTAGTATCCCTGTCTATTTTGTCTGACCCTGCCTCTGTTATTGTGAGGACTGTTCCTTTTATTGAGTGGTAGTTTTAGCACTCATGTTTTACACAAAAGTTCCTTGAAAGACTGATATTGTGCTTGAGAACAGAGGTTTATTAATAGACTTCTTGCAATAGAAAAACCTATCCTGTTTTATTTAAATGAGTGTTGTTAGTCCCACTTTTCATTTCTGACTTTCTGATTGAAAACAGCAACTCAGGGGGTATTTACATAGATAACTGTAAATGTATTTCATTAGAAGTGGACACAGAAGCCGTACACTGCTGTGAAGTTAGCAGGATCTCGAGATGTTGCACATTTTAAAACTGAACTTGTGAGAAAGTTTGTTTTAACACGACACCCAGATTTGTCAAACATTATCCTGTGGATCTTGAAGGTAATCCCGCTCTGTTTTCCCACAGATTTGTGTGTAACTGTGGCGCTGTTTCCTTTGTAGCGCTGCAAATAGATCTGAAGTTGGACCTAAACACTCCACTCCCTCTTGCCGTAATGAAAGACATGTGGGAGACAGGCAGCGAGGGTAGCAGCTGTAACCTCACATAGTATAGAAGTCTCCCTACTCAACTGTCTGGCTATATCACAGCCGTCTTAGATATTGTCCTCACTCTCTTCGCAATTTTTCATTAACTTATTTTAATTCTCTGAATTTGTGCACTGATGGACTTGAAAATGAGTAATTCTGAACAACTACTTTTACGTGACTCCAAAGATTTTATTTTGGAGAAGTGAAGGCAAAAGAATAAAGTACAGAAACACAGGAATGTCAGTACAAGGTCAGGATAAGAGACAGGTCCAAAATAAATAGCATACTTGAGGAAGAAAATCTGCAGGCAAAACAATAAGGGACATGTTTTGGTTTTGTGATTTCTGCTGTGAGTCACAGTTACTACAATAATTAAGTAAGATTCTGCAGCGTGATGCGTTAAATTCCTTCTAAATAGTCACAAAAAACATAGAAATGTCATTGAA
The DNA here is from genome assembly GCA_029814465.1 of Ostorhinchus cyanosoma. NCBI lineage: Eukaryota > Metazoa > Chordata > Actinopteri > Kurtiformes > Apogonidae > Ostorhinchus > Ostorhinchus cyanosoma. The sequence goes on from JAPTYQ010000029.1 coordinate 5,326,778, forward strand.
TTTGAAAAGTTTAGGAAACGTCAGGTAACTGTGTTTCACATAAGTCTGTGTAATAATTTCAGTTAAAGGTTCAGTGTGTATGTTCCTTGCTGTGCTTACTAAGTTAATGACTGTCTTGAATGCTGCATCCTTCAATTACTCATTTCTGTGTTTCCTTTGGCTCACTCAAGAGTTCTTCAATAGGCTGCTTCTCTTCTGTTGTCTTCTGAGTGTCAACACAGACTTTAACACAAACTTTACATAACGACACAAGCACATTCACATCATACCCACACAGCAACAAATTTAAAATGTCTATGGTTATTACCCTGCCCCCTGAAGGGCAGGCAAGCGGTATTGTTTTTGGTTCCGTTTGTTTGTTTGTTAACACTTAAGCAGCAAAACTATTGGTTCAATTTATACCAAATCAGGTTTATAGATTGTCAGTGACCCAGAATAGATGTCATTACATTTTGGGAAAAGTAGGTCAAAGTTAACATTTTTTTTTATGATTTTTAAAAATATTTCTATTTGCTTATAATGGGCATGCAAGGCGTTTGTTGTGCTTGGCACCATTTGTTATTATTAGTATTTATTTCCTGTATTTACACCACTGCAATTATCAAATAATGAAAAAAATATATACAGGTCAATGGTTAGCACTTAGCACAGGATAGCACAGGGAAGTTCCAGATTCAACTCTCAGAGGCTTTCTGTGTTTAGTTTACCTGCATTTCTCCGTGAGTTTCCTCTGGTGTCCTCCACCTTGAAAAACAGGGACATATGTAAATTCTCCTATTCCCGAACCACAGTTCTTCTAATGAAGATCTGGAATATGACATAGATGGCAGCTCCCTGCTCCATATGTGCTACATGGTAATGCTAAGTGCTGTGTGAAATAGGATGGGTAAAATGCATAGAATATGTTTCTCTGGTAATAATGAAGTGAGTTAACCTTAACCTTTAATCACAGCACTCAAAATTAGAAACTGATTTCACGTAGTATTGTTTTGCATTTTTCTCTGCAAAGTGGTGACCTAATATTATATAGTCTGTTTCCCATCTTGGGACCTGATTCTGAGTTTGGAAAAGTCATTTTAGATGATAAGTAGCACTTTTAATGCACATACAATGGAAAGACACAAATGCATATGACATGCCTTCCAGTATTGAAACAAATGCAAAATGCAGCTAGTTCTTTGTAAGCTGTTGCCCGTCTAAAAACTAATTGTAAACAGTATGGCATCTCCCAATTAAATTAATCCTTATATAGCAAATGTCATTTCTATTTCTAATGATGTTAGTGAATGCACAAGGGCTGTCTAGTTGCACAATGGTGGTTCAGTGGAATTAGATTAGATCCCTTGGAGAGCTTTTAACAGATTAAAACAGTTGCTCACAACCGCATTGCTTCCCTTGTTACAAATAAAGGTTTTTAACTTTTTTCTTTACCCGATGCCATTAAGAGAGCTGCCCTGCATGTGAAACACACAGATCATATAGATTATAATGAATCACACATGACGTGTAAACCACTAGTCTCACTTACCACCGTTTAGCAGTGAAAGGGCAATAGATGGAGGCTGTATAATGTGTGTGTCATACAGAGTGTCATCATCCAGTCATGGTGAATTCCTCCAAAAACTAAACTGCTTCTTTCTTAGGAAAAAAAGTTCTTCTGTTTTGGAAATTACAGCAAAGCCAGGGCTGGCCATGAAACAGAATGGATGGAAACTGGAAACTTTAGATCATTCTAACAGATTGTTTTGTGCATCAGCATCTGGGAAACAGATTGTGCTTTTTTTTTTTTTTTTTTTTTACTGTGCACTAAGTTTAATGAATTCAAGAATGTGTTTGTGTGGTGTATGGCTCAATGATATGGCCAAAAATGTTAACACGACAAAGGGTCCCGTCAATCAGTAACAATAATTATCATGATGAATGTCACATCATTGTTACTTTCCAGTTTAATGGCTGAGTGAAAGTGTAAGGGAAGAGGCCAGATGGTTTGTGGATTTAAATTATTTGTAGCACAGGATAAAAAGACATTAAAGATGTAATAAGACAAAAAGCATTGTGAAAGATACAGCAAAGATCTGACTCAACATGTCTGTAATAAAACAAAAGATGTAACAAAATAAACAAGATGCCACAAGGCAAAAACAATGGAAATGATACAACGCGACAAAAAGAATCAAAAAGCAACAAAACAAACAACAAAAACAATGGAAATATGATAAAAGATGTGAGGACTTCAAAGTATGCATCGGTAAAATTAAGGAAAAAGAGTAAAAATATTGAAATATTATACTGAAGAAAAATAAAGATAATGTTAGTCATTGCAATATAAAATTCTATCACAATAAATGCCTTTATTGTTTTTCACCCATAGAGAAGCTGATTCCTGCTAACAATACTTTTACAGCACAAAAATACTTTTAGAAACATTTCAATATTTTGCCATCTTGGTGTTAACCTGCAAGTTCTCAGACAAACGATATCCTGTGTGCAATCCTCCTGTATACATACTCAACAGGAAGCAACAATGTAGCCAGAATCCCTGCTTGTTTTCCCTAAACACATGTTTCTGATAACGTTGAAGCAACTTTAAACTGCGCCCACTCCACATGTCCACGCCTCTTCTCTTCCTCCTTTCTCTTGTCTCTCTGCAGACAGAAGAAAAGTAAAAAGGACTGAAAGAGAGAGAAAAAAAGGAAAATCAGATTTCCTTTCAAAGTGGGAGGAGACAGGAGGGGATGCTCAGGTGGAGCTCAGATTGGAAAGACGCGGTTGTTTCAGGATAAACACAGGACAAATGTGAGGTGGAGCCTGTAGTTGCCCAGGCCCACTGCTATTCAGCGACAGGTTGAACTGGTTTCTCCCTTCACAATACCTGTGTTTCACCCGCTCTCAGCCATTTCCACCAGCAGAAAGAAGGGAGAGAGAAGTGAACCAGATAAAGCAGCTGAAAAAAGCAGGTCGGCCAGATTAAAAAAAAGGGGGTTCTACTTTACATTTCAACATTTGGCCCACAAAGGAATTTCAACATGCCTGAGGAGGGAGAATATTTTGGAAAGCATGGTAACTGCTCTTTTTGTTCTGTCTTAATCTGAGAAATGTGCTTGTTAAATTAGTCCCTGACATGTGAATCTGCCTCATGGAGCATGGTTTGTTCTGAGTGAAACTGGAGTTTTAGTATCGGCACTGGGAGAAAATGGGTGTGTTTGTGTTGAGCCTGCTCCTGCTGATTGTACAGGTGTGTGGAGGCAGGGAGCTCTGTTTTTATCAGTTGTTTTACCTCTTATACAAATGTTGCTTAGCTGTAGATTATTACAGGGTGGTGCAGATTAGAAAGGAGAAGCTGCTTCTATTCTGAAAGTACAACTGAGCAGCTTCACTGGTTGTGGATTTATTTGTTAGTGAGGCCTCTGTTTTTAGGTCATGCAAATCTGTGGATAATTCTATGAAAACTCGTATCCTCCAAATTTCTTTTCAGCCAAGAATAGCACCACAGAGAGGAACAACACTGACATCACACCATATATATATGAAATGCAATGCCTGTTCTCTTTCTAACAGGAAGCTGGTACTTCTCTAAGAGCTTGTCTAGTAAATGCTTGCTGCAGCATTACCCCTTCCGACCACATACATAATTGATATGCAAAGACGCCACAGTGAATATCATAGTCTTTTGTCGAAACTTAAAGATGTCAGGATGCCACCTGCTAAACTGAAGCTGATTAGGAATTCAAGTAAAAAAATACTCAGAATTACTTCTAAAGAAACAATCTTCACAGAGGAATTTAGGTTGGATATGAATGTGCAAGAGGAATTTGCTCAAAAAACATCTGCACCTGATGTTTCTGACATACTGACTTCAGATACTCTGCAGCAAACACAACCATGCATTAACCTGCAGCGATCGATAGTACTAACTACTATTTACCAGAATAGTCAAAATATCAACTGACATGATTTATTAAACAGAATTGATGATGGTACTGCCTTGTAGCCACATTTCTGCTTATTACAGATTAAAGAAGAAAAAACTTATTTATTTCTTCTGTGCTGATAAGTGTGCCTTTTTGGGTCTTGCCATAAATAAACCTGGAATTATTAGCAGAATAATAGCAGAAGCTCTAAGTGATGTCATGTAAGCCCCCTCTAGTGGTTGTGTCTGCTATGCTAGTGCCTCATTCCTCATGGTTCTGGCTCTGCACAGTCACCAGGGAGGAATTTGTTGTGTTGTCAGGCGTGTCTGCCTTTAGGGAAAAAGTCATCTGACAGAATTAGAATGGGAGGAAGAAGGGGCTGTTTTTGGTTGTGAACTGAAATCACCCTCCCTATAGTAAAACAAATCTGCTTCTGTGACCGTACCGCTATGCACATTAAATGTCTTATTAATTTGTGGGTATTTTAATGAACTGCTCAACTGATGATGGCACAGTGTTGTTACTGTGGCACTGAATCAATGATTGCATAAAAGCAGTGTCTATGCTGTATTTTCTGCTGCTACAAGAGTTCAAAGAGTGACATTTTTTTCCCTTTTTGTCTCTTAGGCGAACCAAGGAAGTATGACCCAAGTTTCAAGGGCCCAATCCAGAACAGGTGAGACAGATGTGTTAGTTTACCTCTGACATGTAGGTTAGGGATACACTGATCCAATACCGGTATCGTATATACTGACTCAAAAAGCTGGACCAGGTGTGCATTACAGTGGCTTCAATACTTTTGTTGATCCATTCAAGATGATGATTTACAAAGAATCTGTTGTGTGGTCATTTTTTACAACAATTCAGCAGTAACCTTATTTGTTAGTTAAATTTTTTTTTTTCAAAGTTTGAAAAAGAGTGTTTAAAGTCAAATTAGTCATATTTGTCTGTCCCTCAGAGAAAAATTAAGTGTGTGGAATTGAATAATGTTTATTATTTAAGCACTGGTATTGGATCAGTTCAGTCTCAGTGCTGAACAAGTTAAACTGGTGCATTTGTGTAAATACTACAAGAAGTTTCCCTCACCTTTCTAATCTGTCCATTCTAGGGGCTGCACAGACATTGTGTGCTGCGTCCTGTTCATTGTTGCCATACTGGGGTATTTTGCAGTGGGAATACTTGGTAAGAGAGCAGCAGTGCTCTTTGGTTTATCGGTAGAATTACAAATCCCACATATATGATTTAAAAAAATTTTTTGTTAACTTTACTTTTTTGGGGGGGCTTGCAGCCTGGTCCCAGGGTGACCCCAGGAAGGTGATCTATCCCACAGACAGTCGAGGCCAGTTCTGCGGGCAGGCTGGCACCCCACTTGAGTGAGTTTACACAATACACTATACAAGGGGTGGGCAAACCTGGTCCTCAACGGCCGGTGTCCTGCATGTTTTAGATATTTCCTTCTTCCATTACACCTGATTCAGTTAATGATCAGCTCATGATCCAGCTCTGCTGAAGCCTGATAATGATGTAATGGCTTCCAGGTGTGATGGACGAGGGAAACATCTAAAACCTGCAGGACACCAGCCCTCGAGGACCAAGATTGCCCACCTCTGCTCTATACTGTTCCTTTTACTCTGACCCCAAAACCAATATGAATGTAAATAAGTAGCAAACAGTAAAAGTAAATCTGTTTAATGTGTTTCTTTCACTTCAATAGAAAAATATAAGGTTGAAGAACCTAAGAACTTAAAAGATACCCACAGTGCTATTTGTACTGCAATTATATCCCAGAATGGAGTTTCGGGGATAATATGTTTTTGGTCCGACCGCTGCCGCCGCCAGATATCCTTCCTGTTAACGCGATAAGTTGAAAAATATTGGGTTTAGAAATTCCATATTTTCCATATCGATGAATATTATACAGAGGAAGAACTGATTCGATTTTGGATGATTTACCATTTCTAGATTGCTCACAAGGGGCTGCTCAAAAGTTTAAAATCACTAAACACTCTTTTGTTCACATCCCTGGAACTATTTGTCTGACTGACTTCAAATCAAGCGCAGATGAAAGGTCATGACTTGGGAATGCCTCTCACATCATGACATCATAGCTGTCTGGTTGAGGATTGGGGGGATTTGGGGATATACCCCTAGCTGTTGCTTCCAATGGCTAGTTTTGTCTAGTTATGAGATGGAACATGATAATGTCTGTTTACTCTGGTAAAACTCCAGTTGTATCACCATTATTGTTGCTTATGTTGATCATTTGTTTTTTTTAAAGGTTTTATGTTGCATTACTTTCTGCTGATCCTGCTGCAATTAGTTTTGAGATGGCATTGTCTCCTTTTATTTGGTGCTGTACACTGTAGGTGTACAGGGCCAAATGAAGCACCTCATCATGGCCTCCATCATTGATTGTGTATAAAGATGGACCTAATAACACTGCATCAAAAGAGAACAAAGTCTCTAGGATGTCACCCGCTGGTTTGTGAAGTGTGAAGTTACCCTATCTGCTGCTGTTGACAAATCTGTTGATGTCTGGTTCCATTTTGTACCTCCTTACCTCATAACATTACTGTATTGCACCACTGCCGCTATTGCAAATAGATTGACATGTACACTTTTTATTCTGCCATAGATGATTCTGTATCCCGCTTATTTATTCTTATTGTATTATTACTGCTTTCTTAAAAAAATGCATGGCATTTAACAAGGTGAGAGAGAAACTATTCTCAATCTTAATCTCAATTCTCTGTTTGTTCTGTGCATCTAGTGAATTGACAATAAAAGATCTTTGAATCTTGAAGTTTGACATTTTGGCTGTCAGTATCTAGCGTGCAGCTGGGAAGTGTGAGGAATGAAACTCACCAAGCTCATTCTCTAAAAAACAACTGACTACATCAGTTGTTTTGTTAAAAGCCAAGTAATTTGAGCTGCATAAATACGTACGTTAGTAAACTAGCCGATTAGCCATTGTGGTTCAGTGTTACACAGTGGGTGAAAACGCCATGTTATGGTGTCTTTGGAAGCCACTTTGATACTTTGGGATCATTTAACTCAGAAACTATTTTGAGCCAAAACCTATTCTTCTACACAAAATTTTCTTCCTCTAACCACATACTTGTGTATTTCCCTGTGCATGGTTTTCTGCCTTTTAATAGGAACAAGCCATATTTGTTCTACTTCAACATCATGAAATGTGCCAGTCCCATGGTGCTGCTGGAGTTTCAGTGTCCTACCACACAGGTGTGATGTTCGTCATCTTTTTATAGTCTTCCTGTTTTATCAGCATATTCTAAAATAGTCATATTTTGGCATTTATTTTCTTTTCCCCATTACATGGTTCTCCTCTACTCATACATGTGTTGATGTTTGGTGATAAATGTTTCCTCATTTTTAGATGTGTGTAGAGAAGTGCCCAGAAAAGTTCATGACATTAGTCAAAGCCTACGTCAACAGAAATGACTTTGACTATTACAAGAAATACTGCAAGGAAGGCGTGAGCAATTCAATGGTGAGTTTAGGCCTGGAATTTAGCCTTGTTTGGTACCTAATTTCACCAGATTAGCTAATCAAAGCCTTCTCAGACACAGTTATCTATTTGAGCTGTATTGTGTTTCAGGGCGTACCACAAATCCTAAAGGAAGGTCTCTGTCCTGCCATGCTGACCCCCAGCTTACCCTGTGAGTTGTCCTTTATATAGAATGCTCTTTGCACACAGTCACGGATAGTATTTGTGACATAAAGCTTGCTAACATTTTTTTTCTCTTGCTTTCTTCCAGTCACCCGTAGATGCTTCCCAGCTTTGGGCCAGAAAGGAGGGGTGGTAACTGTGGGAAACATCACTCACTTTGAAGATGGAATTGGAAACATCAGAGAAGCAAAGGATCTTGTGGATGGTGTCAAGTGAGTGTTGGAACTGCGTTCACTCAGAATAATGTGAAGTATGGCTTGGCAATAAAACAATGTGGAAATAGGATTATGACTTAATGTATGTGGGTAATAATGAGTATCTAATCCTACTACACAGCACTTATCAACTTGACTCAATCAGTCAGACATTTTTGGATTTCATCTCAAAGTATGCAACCTTGTCCTTCACCAAAGCATTTCAACGGTGGAATTTTATTAAGTCGTGTCAGAGTTTGACTCAGACCATGAACATAGTGGTGTAGTTTTAATCTACCACCAACAAGGACTTCATGGAGCATTCAGGCGAATTCTGTAAACTCAGAAATATTTAGCAGACTGCACACCAAAGTTGCTTAAAATGGAAAAGTTTACTTATTGTCGATTGTCTACATTTACCTTTCCAACACTTAAATCGCAGACCTGTTATTTGGTTGCCATTTGTCAGACTAAAATGCATAATAATGATATTATAGATAGAATAGAAGAAGAGCATGCTACATCCTACATCAGTTCTTGTCAAAGTAAACCAAAAGGAATATTCCTGGGCAAATAAGACAGTTTCAAGAGACAGTGAAAATCTATTTTTGTATCTGTTATTTGGTGACTAGTATGTCACTGAGTAGTTAACATTCGGTGTTAAAAAGGCTTGCTAACATAACCTTGCTTGCCATGATTGTTATGGCGATATCATATAATTGAATGTATTTGTTTTTATCCATTTATATCATTGAATCTGTTTTTACTGTGCTTTTACTCTTTTATTGTTGCTGTGTTGTAAATTAGTTTGATCAAATGCGATACATAAATAAAATGTATTATTATTATATTTTGACATCTCTTCTGCAACTCAAGAGCATGTCCTTAATGTGCATTAAACAGCAGTGAATTTTTGTTTTTACATGCTATTTTCATGGTGGGACAAATCACAAAAAAAATATGCGTGTAATGTAAAAAATTTTGACATTGTTGAAATTTATGGTTTCATTTTGGCCCATCCCAGGAAGAACCTAAATTTCTCTTTTGGTCTCAAACTGAAAAAGTTAGTGATCCCCTTGTCTAGATGCATAGACCTACAGTATATCTGTCATTTACATGGAGTATGAAAATGTTGGCCATGTTAATGTTTTAAAGTTGAACGGTCCAGTTTGTCAGAGTTAAGGGGATTGAGGATTACTAAATAATTTGTAGTAATATGCAAAAAAATGCCATGATCATATTTTGCTACCTGTTATTTTGCTATATTACTGATTCCTAATGTGAAGGTTCACGTCTATTGAAAATAGTTTCTCTGACCTGTCCCAACCTGTCACAGATTTGACAAATATTACCTGAACTGGAATTTCCACTGTGTAAATAAACGTGAATCTTTCCACAGGAATGCCACTGTTGTCATTGAAGCTCGGCAGGTCGTCATGAAAATTTTTGAGGATTATACACAGTCCTGGTACTGGATCCTGATGTAAGTCACTCATTTGTGTTTTGCAAATGTATTTCTTGCTGCTCATTCACCTTAGTGTAGTTTATCAGTGAGGAATGGAAACATCACAGCTCAGTATCTGTGCTTTCCTTCTCTTGTCACACCCTGAACTCTCTGTAGAGGCTTGGTTATTGCTATGCTCACCAGCCTGCTCTTCATCGTCCTCCTGCGCTTCCTGGCAGGGATTATGGTCTGGGTCATGATTGCATTGGTGATACTTGTCATAGGATATGGTAAGGGTCACAGCACTTGAGACTTTATCAATATTATGTTCTGCACTTGAGCATTTGCACACAGTAGAAGGTACACTACTGCCCATTTTAAAGTGCTATTACTTGAACCAACTATTCTGTCTTGTATTTCCTTTCTAAATATCTCATGTTTTCCTGTTTTGTTGTTATTCATCAGGTATATTCCACTGCTACATGGAGTATGCAGCCCTGAAAGGAGAGCCAGGCGCTAATGTAACTCTACAGGAACTAGGCTTCCAGACAGACTTCACAGTCTACCTGCAGATCAGACAGACATGGCTGGCCTTCAGTCAGTGCACAACAAACGCAGGCATGTTGCTAAAAATGAGAAGCTTTTCAATATTACTTAATCTGCTATCCTTCTTCTTTAGTGATTATCTTGGCCATTGTGGAGGTGATCATCATCCTACTGCTCATATTCCTCAGGAAGAGGATCCTCATTGCCATCGCTCTTATCAAAGAAGCCAGCAGGTCAGACATGAGAGGATCAGTGGAGGGAAAATACAAAAACAAATCAATAAATTTCTGGTATTAAATTGTCCTAACTTCCAGTATAAATCAATAAATCATTGTAGTGGATGATCTGTCAAACTAATGGCACAGTTGTAAGTGGATATGTCAGAATTGTTTTTTGGGCTTGAATGTGTTGAACTAAATAATGCCATTGTTGATTTGACAGAGCCATTGGCCATGTGATGTGTTCACTTGTCTACCCACTCTTCACTTTCCTCCTCCTGGCCATCGTCATCGCCTACTGGGCAGTCACTGCCGTGTATCCTTTCAATAGTCAAAGAATATGCCTTTAAAACCCTTATGCCACCATTGGACTGATATGTGACCATTATGACAATATAAGCAGAAAAATTAGTGTCATGTATGTACTGAATTATTAGGGATGATGCATTTAATGTAGTTTATGTTTGAGACATTTATGAAATCTGATGGGATTGTTTCCTAATTCTCATTCCTTGTCACCAGTTAGGCTTGGGCACCTACAAATTACATGATCAAAATGTATTTATTTTCTTTCATAAAAACACACAGTACACTACAAAAAAGTGCAATATTTTCACAGTTAACTAATAATGGTTACAGCTCTGTTTTGCTTTTAGCCAGCCTTTCAATGTTTGTTGTAAAAGTTTTTTTTTTTTTTTTATCTCTTATTGATTTTGTTTCACTTCACCGTTTACCATTCACTATGCTCCTACTTATTCTGTCACTGTTGTGTCTTCAGATTTATCTGGAAAATTGCTCTATGTCTAAACTGTTTATATTTGAAGACTGGTTTGAGAAAACAAAGTGAGTGAAGCTTTCTACACTAAATAAATTGTATCTCATCAAAATGTGACAAGTGACAGCTTGATTGTATAATGAGCGACTCGACAGAGTGGCTGAGAGTAAAACCATGAATCCCTGATGTCTCAGAGCCCTTGTAATTCGCTAAAGTATCTGCCAAATATCCTTGACTGTACAAATCAGTTTCTTGTCTACCTCAAATGAACCGATCTACAAAGTTTTCAATGAGACATTATGTGAGCACTCAAGAGCCACTTGTGAACCAGCGGTAAAGTCCTATTTTCATTCCTCTTGTAACCTTTAAGCCTTTGTAAGCTACCTTTACATGGAATCTATTTAGTGCAAACATGCAGAGAAATAATGGTGAATTTCTAGGAAATACAGAAACATAGCAGTAGCAAAACAAAGTTGGTCTGTAGATGAAAAGGCTGATTTTTGTTTAAGATTTTAAATTTATGGAGTGTCGAAGAAAATACTGTTCAAATAAATGTTAAAGAAAACAAATTCAGAAAGGTTGAAATAAAAACTGCTCCTCACATATTTCTCTAAGATCAGACACTTAACAGGGACATGTTAAAAAAGCCTTCTGATTACATGCTTCAGGCATGATGATCACTTCATTGAGTCCATGTAAACAGTTTAGTCAGATCCTAGAAGAATTTCAAATAGTTTAAATAAATATTGTCCATGTCAACATTGCTACAGCCTCTGCTCAGATGTGTTCCTTGCATTAACTGGATCTCTGGTTCTGATCCAGAACTATTCTACCAGTCCGATGAAAGCTCAGTGTCCGGACTCCGAGTGCCTTTTTGCTTTCTATGGTGGAGAGACCGTTTATCACAAATACCTGATCGGACTGCAGTTCTACAATGTGTTCCTCTTCTTCTGGTGTGCCAACTTCGTCACAGCTCTGGGGCAGATGACCTTGGCCGGGGCCTTTGCCTCTTACTACTGGGCATTTGTCAAACCAGATGACATGCCCGCCTTCCCAATCTTCTCTGCCCTCGGGAGATCTCTCAGGTATGCATGTGTAAAAACGGTGTGACATAAAATCACATTTGATGTACGTTTAAGCTGCCTTTTTAAATCCTGTGTTATCTGTGTGTTTTAGGTATCATACAGGAACTCTGGCATTTGGCTCCCTCATCCTGTCAATCATTCAGATCATCAGAGTTCTGCTGGAGTATCTGGACCACAAGCTTAAAGGTGTGAAACTATCATTAAGCACAGTATAATGTAGATTACCAAGGATGAAAGCATGGCTGCATCATTTCATCATCATGGTGGGTGGGTGGGGTTAATTATCATGGTGCCTATTGACCATGGTGACATACATTGGTAAACTGTTAAACCCTGGGCCATTTGTTTCTAGTTTGAATCATTTCAATGTAACACAAAACAATGGATTCGCTGATAGCAGAGGCTTCATTTATGTAAAACCAGTCAACAGAAAACACCAAAGGCAAGACAAGATATACAACATATGGTCTTTTGTTGTATGAAATTATTAATAACACACGCTGGTTTCGGGCTGTTAACTTATTTTAGATATTTGCCCATTTAAGTGCTTGTTGTATGAATTTTGTTCCATTTTCCGGTAATTGGTTTCATTGATGTTCTCCTGGTTACATGAAAATATAGCATGTGTATATTGCTACAAGCATATCATAGCATTACCATGGCAACAGAGACAGAACTGGGGCTAGCTGGGTTTAAGAGGCCACTTAAGGCAAAATAACTCAACCATGACCTAAAGATTAGTGATGAACAGGAGAAGAAAAAAACTGAAAAGAAATATTTGGCAGTAAAAAGTCAATCTTCTAAAAGTATTTCAGCTACAGAAAGGATTCTAAACAGGTGCTTTATTGACAGTGCTTTCATGGTGAGTCAACTGGTGATTGAAATAACCTTATTTTCCCTCTAAAACCACTCCAAAATATCCCTCTTGCTTTTGTGTTTGGTGAGACTAAATGTAAAGTCTTCAGAGTAAAAACATCTTAGCTCAAGCCGATTTTCAGTTATAGATAGATAGATAGATAGATAGATAGGCTGACGTTATTGATCCCAATCTGGAAAGTACAAACAGATCAGGATAAGAAATCTGGATAATTTAACATTAAGGTGCAATAATAAAGTGTAATATGCAAGTAAAATGCAATTTTCTAAACTTGTAACTTTAGTATTTTGTGGGAGAAATTAACCTCAACAAATTCAACACATAGAAGTGCAGAATTTGACTGTTTTAACAAATAATGTTAAAGAGCAAAGGTTTGACTTATCTATGGTGTCAAATACTCACCTCTCTCTCAATCATGGTATCACTTACAGGAGCCCAAAATAAATTTGCCAGGTTCCTGTTGTGCTGTCTGAAGTGCTGCTTCTGGTGTTTGGAGAAATTCGTCAAGTTCCTCAACAGAAATGCTTACATTATGGTATGTGCCTTCTCTTTGACTCCACACAGAACCCTGTTATTGTATTAAATACACCAAATTTAGTGTGAGTATTTGAGTAATATCTGTCTTTGACCTGAAGGTGGCGATTTATGGCAAAAACTTCTGCACCTCTGCCAGAGATGCCTTCTTCCTCCTTATGAGGAACATGATCAGGTGATTGTGAATCTTGTATATCTGTGATGTTTAGCAGAATTCTTACTGATTGGGATTAAGCCTTAATGATAGTCTTTAAATCCCACAGGGTGGCTGTCTTGGACAAAGTGACAGATTTCCTCTTGTTTTTGGGCAAACTGCTAATTGTCGGTCTTGTGGGTAAGTCTATATATTCACGCTTGCATTTTTTTCATCGACCTTATTTTTTTGAAAATGACGAGTTAATTATTATTTGGCATTACTCCACAGGGGTCTTTGCCTTCTTCTTCTTCTCTGGGAGAGTGAAGGCCTTTGAGAACACGGCTCCCAATCTCCACTACTACTGGGTACCCATCCTGGTGAGGCCTTTTTACCTCCTGAAAACACTAGATATAGAATATGTATGGATTTGTGCCTTTTCATGATGTATTCTTGTGTATGAATGTCCTCATTAGACTGTTGTGATTGGTTCCTACCTCATCGCCCATGGATTCTTCAGTGTGTACGCCATGTGTGTGGACACTCTGTTCCTCTGTTTCTGTAAGTAGCCCCTCCACAGAGATTGTAACATCCACTTGTATCTCATAATAATAATTAAGTTAATTTGTATAGCACTTATCACATAAAGAATTCACAAAGTGCTTTACAGACTTAAAGCTGTGAAATATGTATTATGATATGAAGATATAGGAAGTAACAGTTGCTCTATTTGTAGGAGAAGTAGAATTAATGTTGGAATGATGAACCGGCAATTATGCTATGAAGCTAATGATTTAAGTCATATTTTTGGCCAAATTGTGATATCTGTATAACTATACTCGCCTAACACTGCTAGTTCATTTTCATCATTGGCTATGACCTGAAAAAAAAATATGCCTTGAACGCTGTACATGGTGATTGGTTAAACTGGTAGCACAAGAGTTCAGTCAGTCCACTTTGATCTGCAGGAGTTTGACATAAAATAATCCTATTAGTCCTACACAGGGGAAATTATAAAATTTTTTTCATCTAAGTCAGTTTTTCTTCTCACACCTTGCATGTCTCTTAACGTAAAACTGAATATTTACCAACTTAAAACATATTAATGTTCTTTAGTTGTCAGGTTAAATATATTTAGAAATGTATTTTATTTATATTGTCCACCCCAATATGGACTTCCACATTAAAAAATAATAAATTTGAGCAGAGACAAATTAATCGATTCAAAGTCTTCTGATCAGCTGCTTTAACGCTATCCACCTACATGTATCCTCACTTTGCTTCTGGTGTTGGGCTGTCACTCATTCTAATCTGCATGAATATAATGTGCCACAGTTTCCCTGTTTTCTATTTCATAATATGCCTGTGGCTTCCAGCAAATTAACCTGGAGGGTGAGGCTGAAATGCCTGTGGGTGCCTTTGCTTGCTTGCTATTTGACTTTCTCTTTTTTGTCTCTCTTCCTTTTTTCTCACTTCCCACAATCCCTTCCTACTGACCCTGTAACACCATTCTTTTACCTTGATTTCCCTTATTTATTTTCTGATTCATCACACACAAAAATACACATACCTCCATAAGGTGAAGACCTGGAGCGCAATGACGGCTCAGCTGCAAGGCCTTATTACATGTCATCAAGTCTCCATGAGATTCTATGGAAGAACCAGGCGGAGGATCATCCTTTGTCTTCTGCTCGGGCACAGGATGATGATGATGATGAAGATATCCGGTCGAAACAGCAGCAGCAGGAGGAGGGCGCAGACTAGAGACAATCACCCATTGTTGAGACTCTTTATACCTCTATGGACATGACAAAAATCCATAGAAGTTAAAGGAGTCATAAATTATGGCACTAATGAGCTGATACTTTATTGCTCATTAAAAACATCTCCTTTGCACTTAATCTACTCACACAGAGACAGATTGTAGTCTCAGCTACACAACACCACACTTTAATGTGGCAGGAATTCAGTATTTTAAGGGGACTTAAACACATATACAATTCCCTGAGGGTAACAAACTGTATTCTTTATTCACAGCTAACTGGAGCATAGTTTTTCTTCTACCTTGTATGTGATTCAACACAAGAAAACATTGCAAACTGACGTTATACAGTAGATTTGTTTTGCTAAGTGAACATCGAGCATGTGTCTAGCAACGATGTGGGTCATTGTTTGCATGGTGAAGGCAGTAAGATGTAGTTCTTCTGTACTTGTTTGAGAGTGGTTTTGATTATGTTAGAACCTGTTCAGTTGAATGTCTGGAAATAATCTGAATGAGTACACTGTGGTAAACAGACATGACACTGGGGTAAACTCCATTTTGGCCTTTTTAATAGTTCTTCTCACTGCCACTGGCCAATAGAAACTTGAAGCCATTCATGTGCCTAATTTACAGTGTTAATATTGGTCTGTTTGCACTCTAAACTTTTAAGGGAAACCAGCTGTTATAGTTGTACAGTTACAACCACATGATCATGAATGCTTCTTCGGTAATGTCAATGCACTTTAAATTGTGTTCACGCTAAGCTATAACTGATTTTTATCTGTGTGGATGAGTAATTTCTTGAGGTTATTTTCTTTGTTTGTTAGGTCTCAGTTAAATATCATGAGATTCTGACCCTTTGGAAATTGTATGTGCCAGTGTAAGTGCTTTAATAAACAGTGTTTAAGATATTTAAACTACAAAAAACTACAGAATTTAAACTCTTTAAATTGGGACGGGTGTTGTATTTAAAATGTTTTTGTTATATTAATATTTCTAGAGGAATTCTTTTTTTCGTGCAAAATTTCAAGATGCCATTTCAGCTAACTTATGTGTAACTACCTGTAAATGCTTACTGTTTAGCTTTGCTGCGAAGCTGCAGATTTCACAGCTGTGCACAAACTTCAAAAAATAATCTTATTTCATGTATTGTCTGTCATTCTATCTGCAGTGGAGGACCTTGAGAGAAACGATGGCAGTGCAGAGAGGCCATACCTGATGCCTGAGAGCCTCCGCAAAATTCTGAACAAGAAGAACAAGAACCAGCCGGCTGAGTAGAACACTAAACTTACTGTAGGCTACAAGCAAGAACCTAATGCCATGGGTCACCAGGAGCCTACAGGTGACAATCAGAAGTGTCATTCCTTGTGTTGTTACCAAAGACCTCCCACTGTCCCACCAGCATGTCAACACTGCAGTGTGTTAGTGTGAAATGTAGAAACACCAAACATTTTTTATGGTCACAATTATGCAATTTGGACAGAAGAGGAAGCTTTTGCATGTTATTAATTTATATTATGAACACAGTTAACATGCAAACTGGTGTTTAGCCTGTTGTACATTTTTATAAAGAAGTGGCATAATTTTATTGTTAATATTGTTACATGAAGGTTAGTAATAAAGTTGTTAAAAGTATATTTGCAGTTCATCACAATTTTTAAAACTTGTAAACTTATCTAATATTGTGCTTATTGTTATAATGTAAATAACAATAATATTTGCTTTTGTTACCAAAGCCATTAAACAGTTTATTGTGCGTAGTCGAGGCCTTATCTTCATTTATGTAAATAGATTGTTGAGTAAAGCAACTGTTGCAGTGCACATTATGGATGGAGACAGAAACAGGAAAAAGACTAAATTGAAGTAATTGATCCTTTGGGTTGTTTTTTTTTTGACAGGTTTTTTTTTTGTGCTTATGTTTGTGGAGTTAAAGCGATCGTGTTTTTGAAATAAAGCAGTTTTTACATGACTGTTTCAGACCGTCATTCATTTATCAAACTTATTTTAACCTTAAATACTTTTTAAGCTTTTGTTTCAATCTATAAGTATTCAGCTATGTCAATCACCATACAAACTGATGTAACTGTGTTTGAATAATGTAGTAATGAGATGACAAATGAAAAATGTAAGTTTATGGTGAAATGGTCATCCCTCAAGGTCCATTTATAGAAGTATTTAATCATGAAATAAAAATGTAAAATATTCATACCAATGTTGTAGTTTAGCCCTGTAAACAAGAGGGTCGGGGACAGGTACCTCATTGTTGTTTTGGCGTACAGGCTGAACAGCAGTTCAGAGTACTTGGCCTCCTTGGAGGGTACTTGGACAGTGGTGGACACCGTCAAGCTGAAGGAGTCTTATCTAGGCTTTCTAGCTTGTGGGACTCCCGAGGGAGCTGATGGGTACTGGTGGGCCAGGCATGCCCGAACAGTTGTGGAGGCTAAAACTCAGGTCTGGATGGAGTTCAGGGAGGCCATGGAGGAGGACTATCGGTCGGCAAACTGCTTGGCACTTAAGGGGGGGAAAGCGTGTGCAACCAACATTGCTTACAGTGGAAATGGTGAGCTGCTGACCTTGACTGGGGATGTTGTTGGGCGGTAGAAGGAATACTTTGAGGATGTCCTCAATCCCACTGCCACGTCTTCCATGGAGGAAGCAGGGGCTGAGGTCTCAGAGGTGGACTCGTCCATCACCCAAGTGGAAGTCACCAAGGTGGTTGGCAAGCTCCTTGATAGCAGGGCACCGGGGGTGGATGAGATTCCCTGAGTATCTTAAGTCTCTGGGTATGCAGGGACTGCCTTGGTTGACACGTTTGTGGAACATCCTGTGGCAGTCAGGGACAGTGCCTTAGGATTGGCAGTAGTAGTTGTCCCCCTTTTTAAGAAGGGGGACTAGAGGGTGTGCTCCAACTACAAGGGGATCACACTGCTCAGCTTCCTGGGGAAAATCTATTCCAGGTTACTGGAGAGGAGAATCTGACCGATAGTTGAACCTCAGATCCAGGAGGAATAATTTGGTTTTCGTCCCCAGTCGCGGAACACTGCACTAGCTCTAAACTCTTCATCATACCTGATGAAGAGTGTGGGTGAACTCCCATGAACCCACACTGAGAGGGTTCATGGGAGTTCACCCAACCGGTCCGTATGTGTTTGTGGATTTGGAGAAGGCATTTGACTGTGTCCCTCTTGGGGACGCTGTGGGGGGTGCTTCGGGAGTGTGGGGTCTGGGGCCCTCTGCCAAGGGCAGTTCGGCTCCTGTATGACTAAAGCAGGAGTCTGGTTTGCATTGCCAGCATAAGTCAGTCCTGTTCAAGGTGCATGTTGGACTCCAGCAGGGTTGCTCTTTGTCACCAGTTCTGTTCATAATTTTTATGGACAGAATTTCTAGGCATAGCCAGGGGCTGGATGGGGGTCCAGTTTGGGGATCACAGGATCTCTGCTTTTTGCAGATGATATTGTCCAGTTGGTCTCATCAAACCAGGACCTCCAGCGTGCACTGGAGCAGCCTAGTGTGAAGCGAGTGGGATGAGGATCAGCACCTCCAAGAAAGGTAAAGAAGGAGCTGAGCCAAAAGGCCAAGCTCTCGATTTACCAGTCAGTCTACTTTCCTACTCTCCCCTATGGTCAAGAGCTTTGGGTCATGACTGAAAGGACAAGATCTGGGATGCAAACAGTTGAAATTAGTTTCCTCCATAGGGTGACTGGTAGAGTAGAGCTGCTGCTCCTCCACATTGAGAAGGACCATCTGAGGTCGCTCAGGCATCTGTTTCGGATGCCTCCAGGATGCCTGGGGAGGTGTTCTGGGCAAGTCCCAGCAGGAGGAGACCTTTGGGAAGACCTAGGACATGCTGGAGAGACAATGGCCCCTGTCCCAAAGTTCCCCCTTGGCCCTACATTTCATCCCCACCCCTACGTTTGGAGTGTAGTTTCGGAGGGGTAGTGTGTCCCATTTCTCGTTAGCATCGAGGGGGAGTGGACATTCTGCCCCTGTAATGGAATTTTAATTTCACACCTGTTTCTCTTCTGTGTCCTTTCCCAAATACCTACCCCATTGTATGTGGACGTTCCCAAACCCCCAATTGAGCAATTTCCCCTCTTTCCCAAACTCCCACTGTGTGCTAACTGTCCCATACCTCTACCCAATACCCTCACTGC
>JAPTYQ010000029.1:5346201-5373922 GCA_029814465.1 Ostorhinchus cyanosoma
AAAAGGACAGATCTTACTCCTCACTCGTTCTGTTTACTTCTCACTGAACTCTGCCGGTTGGTGCGGCGTTATAGTGATGTAAATCTGCCGTAAATCAGTTCAGTCTTGTCCGACCCGACCAGGGAAGCTGAAAATAGTATTCGGAAATAACCTATTTTGGTGCTGATAATTTCATTTTCAATTGCAGATTACGATCAGATATATATGTAAAAATTAGACTTTTTCAAGATCATAAAAAAAGTCTGTTCAGCACCTTTAAGATCAGATATTTGATTTAAAACTTCAAACCCTGTTTTGTGCCTCAGTCTCAACGAGCCCACCACAACATATGTTACTGTCCTATGTGAGTAAAGCATAGTAGCAAGAATAACCACTTTACTGTCCACATATGTGTAAATTTGTCTTTAGCTTCACATATACCGTATTTTCTGGACAATAAGCCATTATGTTTTTCTCACAGTTTGAACCCCGCAGCCTATACAATGATGTGGCTAATGTAGGGATTTTTCTGGGCTAAGGGGCCTCAAGGGCACTCTAGCACGAAGTGCAAAATGAGACAGAGGGAAGAGGTCAATGTAAAGAAGAAGATGTTAGTTTTTAGCGCATGCAATGCAAAACACACAACACGCAAAGTCGTGCACACACTCATCACAGAAAGCACATGAAGAAAGGCATATGATGCAGCTTTTAAGTTGAAAGCAAGCAATCTGTCTATCCAAGAAGGAAATTGAGCTGCTCTGCGTAAACTTGGCGTTAATGAATCAATGGTGAGACGTTGGAGACGGCAGCGTGAAGAACTGACTCAATGCAAAAAGACAACAAAGGCTTTCAGAAGGAATAAAAATAGATGGCCTTAAGTTGAGAAGGTTCTTGAGGACTGGGTGAACACACAGAGAGCAGACGGCCAAGGTGTGTCCACTGTGCAGATCCGACTGAAAGCCAAAACAATCACCAGTGAAATGAATATTGAAGATTTTAAAGGTGGACTGTCATGGTGCCTCAGATTTGAGACAAAAAGGCCTCTCCATATTGAGACTCAGAAGGTGTGTGACGGAATTTTTCTGAGGCTGTTCAACAGGAAACAAGAACACAGAGCCAAACCAAGAATAAATATAGATCATGACAGGTATTGCATTATGTGGAAACTTTGAATTTGATATTAAATTGACCTAGTGTTGTACATGAGAATTGACTGAATGTTAGTGAACTGCCTCGTAGTATATGAATATATATGAGAATTAAACAAAAACCAGTTATGGACTAATATGATTATTACTATGATTATTATTATTATTATTGAGTGATGCATCTACTGGTGCCTGACAGTTTGAGTGGCAGCTGACAGCCTGCCCTGCATGTGAGTTAACTAAAAGATCTAGCAGCTAATCAGAGAAGAGCCATTCTAGCCAGTCAGAGGCAGGAAAGGTGGTACCTTCCCCTACCATCCTATGTTTCGCAACTTTGCTGACAGGACAAAAGTTCTATAAACAGATGTAAGATTAAATCATTTGACTCTGGAGTCTTAACTGATGCCTTAACTGCAACTAGCTCTAAAATTACCTATAAAATCGTATGAAGAATGCTTTCTTTGCTCTGCTTTGCTGTTGACAGTATCCAAGACAATGTTCACACAACTCTGATTTGTGGCTTTATTGCATTAGTTGGAAACACAAATGATTTTAATGGGTTTCTATACCTCCTAAAAGGAATATTGTCTAAAAATTCATAGTGTAATGTATAAAATAAAAAACCTTAACAGCAATACATGTGTGTTTTCAAATATCTTCATTCTTTGCTCAGAATTTCAGGACTGGCGCTTCCCTACTATTAACAAGTTAATGCCTTAAAATTAGAAGTGTAACAACATTAAAAACAAATGCAGTTGCAGCTACACCACATTGCTCCTCTTCTACAGAAACACTGACAGGAGACAGACAATGCAGATGCAGAAGTCCTTACCCAGTGGGCATCTGATGTCAATTCAACATCAATATGACAATTTTATATCAGGTTTGATGTCATTTTGGTGTGGAATTGACATAAGATGCCCACTGGGTATTCTTCAGCTAGTGATGTTTGATACCACGCATTTCCTTTGTGATCCGATACCGAGTAAAATTCAGGCTGGTATCAGTGATACTGATCCGATATCGATACTTTGTACAAATACACTTAATGTCTGGAAAATCTTTTAAAAAAGGGGATATTTCAAATCATAACCTCCCAGTGGGCATCTGATGTCCATTCAACCTCAATATGATATCAAACCTGATATCAAATATTGAAGAATACAAGACATGAGAGGAATTATTAATTATTAAGAACTATTATAAAAAATGAAAAATTACATATTCATTCATGTTACATGAATTTGTTAACATGAAACATGACAATACTGAACATGTAACACTACAACAAAAGCATCCAACATTGACACTTTTCCTCATTCACAAGTTTTTGATAAAGAACAATAGCATATTTACTATTTTCCCCTTTAGTCTATTTTGTTTTCTGCTCAGAATCTCTCTGGCCTTAGGAAAGACTCTTACTGTTAGTACAGAAGTAGCAGTAATTCCAAGGTATCTTACTGTTGGTTTGCTTAGGGCTGGGAAGGACTGACTGAGAAGCGTGACAGACACAGTAGTTCCCACCAATCACGAATCATTTGGACAACATCCCAATAATTTTACTACTTTCCACTGTGTTCCTGATATATATCATTTTAAATTACCAAAGTATCAAAAGTATTGATATTTCGATTTGTGAATCAGTTCTAGAGTGTAAAGATCTGGTGTTGGAGATATCAATATTTCATTATCAATCCGCATAACACTAGTTTCAGCCTCTTGAATGACCTGGAGTCTCCTGAACTGGATGAACCGTTTCCCTCTTTGTCTTCCTGTCCCAAAAAAAGCAGCCAGTTGAGACACCACATGAGAAACATAGCTCAACCAATTTTCTGGAAAACATGGACACAGTCAGTCAAGTGTTGGTTGTCAAGGAGGAAGTTCAGCAAAAAACACACAACTACCAGAGTCCCTTATTAGAGCCAGTGTTTGTTTTGACCATTCTGGTTTTTGTTAGTTGAGGTCTTATTTGTTCTAGTAAACACTCAGACTTAGTAGATATAAGTGCTTTAACTTTGGAAAAACTCAGAGCAACTGTAATAATATGGTGGGGCAACATAACTTATTCTACATACACTCTACTCTAGGGGTGTCAAACGCATTTTAGTTCAAGGGCCACATACAGCCAACAAGAAAAATAATAACATAACACCTATAAATAATGTGAACTCCAAACTTGTTTTTCTCCATTTTAGAATGGAAAAAGTGAAGTAATTATGAAAATGTTTACATCCACAAACTACCATTCAAATAATGTGAATAATATGAACAAGCAGGAATTTCTTAGAATAATAACAACATTATGCCTCAGTTTCTCATTTACACATACGTGTTACAACTTACTGATCACAGTGGATCTACAAATACACAAACATTTATAAAATATAAATTAAACTTTTCATGTCAGGTTGTTCGTATTTGTTCAGGGGCTAATGCTGATTTTAATACTGACCAGAAGTCTTCTCCAAGTTTATAAGACACCTGTATCCTTCGTAACATGAATGTTTACTCTCAGTCAGTTTCTCAATTCTGCATGTTGTAAGCTACTTTATCTCTGATGATACCACAAGGGACAGAATGACCTTTTAGTTCATGGCGGAGGATGAGCTCTCAGTTTTGGGATTCAACAACAAAGTTTAACTCCTCAAACTTCCCAGGATGGCTCCAAGGTTTTACATTCTGTGTGTGTTCATCTGATATTCTGTCTTCTGCTTAGCGACAGCATATTAACCAATCACATGTAAGCTTAGTGCAGGCTACCAAGTTAGACTGACTTCCTGATAGGTCAGAACTGACTCTGAGAGAGGGCGACGCTTCATCTGTCAGTTTCTCACTTGTGCACAATAAAGGAAGGCCTGATTGACAACCAATCTATTCTCCACAAATTTCTTTGTTGTTTACGCCTCCACAAGACAGGTTATTCACTTTTTTCAAGAAAAAAGATAGTTAGGGTTAGTTTGTAAATGTAACATTTTCATATAATTTCCCTTTTTTTTTACACTACAACATAGAAAAATTTGGAGTTGTCCAACCACCGCCACCGGCCCCACCGAATACACTACCACCGGATATCCTTCATATTAATGTGAAAACTTTAAAAATATTGGCTTTAGAAATTCCATCTTTTCTATATCAACGAATATCATGGAGAGGAAGAATTTTTTTTTTTTATTTCGAATGATTTACCATTTCTAGATTGTCCACAAGGGGCCGCTCAAAAGTTTAAAATCACTAAACACTCTTTTGGTCACATCTCTGGAACTATTTGTCTGATGTACTTCAAATCAAGTGCAAATGAAAGGTAATGACCCGGGGATGCCCTAGGACATGACATCATTAGGAATTGGGGGCATCCAGGGATATACCCTTAGCTGTCACTTCTGATGGCGTAAACCTAGTTAATTGGTTGTAATCAGGGTGTGATGGGGATTTTAAGCAATACAGTAAAAAAGGCTCCAGGAAAACATTTCACACCCCACCTTTAATATGTCAGTGTAATTTTTGCCCTTCACAAATTCATCTTATGGGCCAGATTTGACCCTTTGGCAGACTAGTTTGGTCCCATGCACTGTATGTTTGACAACTCAGTAACTTTAAGTATTTAGATTTAAATGACTCCTTGTAAGGTAAAAAAAAAACAAAACATAACACTTCTCATTGCTATGTGATTATACATCAATGAAAACATAATTTATATTACATTACATTTCTGCAATTAGATCCTTTAAATTCATTTCAGTTTTACACACAACCTTTAAATACTGTTAAAATGTGGGAAACAAATCACCAGTATTAGTTCAACTGACTGAAACCACAACAGACAAAATAATGACACTAGTAATAATGTAAAAAAAATACTAATAAAAAAACTCCAAACAAAATCAGAATAGTCTCCCAACTCAAACTGTGATAATGAAAAAATATTCCCACACAAAATATCACAGTATATTAGTTAGCATTTTACTGCAGAAAACTGAAAAGGGACAGGCTCTCAGATACAGTATAAAAGTTATTCGTCTTTGAAAGAGACTTCTACTGCATGTTTACATACAATGCTAGCTGAACTTCATATTATATTGCGTTTGTCTGGATTGGTTAAAGACATTTCCTCAAACAACACCAACAGGTAAATCTTATATATTATACTATCAAGTGCAAGTTGAACATTGTCATTGAGCCTCACGAATGCTACTGTGTTGAAATGGCATTTGTCTCTTGACCTGGAGATAAAAGACTGTCTGTCTACATTCCTCATGATGGCGGAGACAGTTTATGTGTCAGCCTTCCTCTGCAGTCTTTGAATTCTTGAAACCAAAAACCCAGGGGTAGAATTTGTTATATTGTCTTGGATTTCTTTTTGACACTTGCTAGCAAGGATTCACTGGCAGCATTTCTTTATCTACGGAGGTACATTTCACAGAATTCACCCTGAAGACGTAGATGTGAGTAACAAATATTTGGTTGCCCTTTCAGAGCTTTATTTTTTTTGCCCATGATTCCTAAGATGCCTATTGCATAATATGACTAATACAGATACTTAAATTAATAGGTTATATCGGTTCAAATCCCTGAAATACACTTAAGTTGAATCTTTAAAATATAACAAGAGACGACATGTAGCAGGTGTCAATGGATGGAGGAGCCATATTTATATTTACAGCCTGGGCTGATATATGATGCAATCACTATCAACGCAGAAAATTATTTGGAGGAACCGCACCTAAATTCACTCAGAGGCTAAAAGAAGTCACGTAATAATTTTGACTGGAAAATGGAAAACCTATACTGACATATTAGTTGAAGCATAAACACGAACAACTCTAGAGTCAGATTTTTAAGCACTACTAGAATGTTGTATTGTGAAATTAAAGTGTTTGTATGAACCCCCTACATCTGATAAAGACATCATACATACATTTCCTTAATTTTTTGTATGATTTGTCTCCAGGGACATCCGCTGTGAAGATGACAGAAAAAAGCTGTAGAAAGAACAGGAATCCTTCATTGAAGAGTAAATGCTGATAGTGAAATAGTGGTCAAATAGACACATTATCACCTGAAACATAAACATGAGCTTATACACTCCAGGGTGATCTGAGAGAGAGATTTTTTGTAAAAAATTCATTCAAACAGTTTGGTTACTAAGGCAAAAACAACAAAAAACCATGAAAACCAGTTTTACTCAATCCATCATGCAGTTTTCAGCAGAGAAATCTCACCAAATAAAGTATGTTACATGAGTGTATTGTGATCTGCAAAGTCAAAACAACCATCATACTAAAATATGTGATCTCAATTATTGATGCATGTTTCCCATATTTACATTTACTTTTAATGATGTAAATGTATGCAAATGGCCTTACAATGATCCACAACTGTCAGTACTGGAGCACATCATAGAAGAGATAGAAATCTGCAATTCCCATGATCTCGCTTATGAACTGTCTTATCTGGGGTAAGGATCGCACTCAGTCATATGATTCCAGCACTATGTGTGTTCTTGTATATTCTTGAACATCTAAACAAATACATTTTAAGCCTAGGCCGACCCAATACACTTAACATGAAGCCTTCAAGTACACCCTTTCAACTTGTCTCCAAAAATAGCTTTAAAGACACAAAACTTATTTTAATCATTAAAATGCAGGTTAAGTCTGAATAAAATATGTTGTATTTACTCATTGTTTCTTGCTATAATAAGCAAGTATCTTCCCTAAATTGTTTGATTGAATGAGTCTACACTTACTCACTTGAGAAAGGTGTCACTTTTCGCACACTTTTTTTCTGATTGCCATTACAAAGCAGGTGGGGCAGGTGTCTGAATCTCAGATTTCAGGAGAAAAAAACTGAGAAATACTTGTATATTGGGACACGTGGACATAGAACTAGTGTGAAGTCTACATGTGCATCATTCTGTGCATCCAGCTGAAATAATGCAGTACTTTACATGTATACATGCATCAGGTTCAGATGTACAAAAACAATAGGATGTAATTTCATCTGGATCAAATGAAGACTCCTGAAAAGAAAATATATCAAAATGGAGACATTAGTGGTGATTTGGAGTAATCATCATCTTGTTAACCATCTCGCGGCCTCATCTTAATTTATTTTTAATTTTTGTACATATTTGCACTTGTAAAAATAAATATTTACTTACTGTGACCTTTTACCGATTTTGACATTAATATTGTGGCTGATTATGTCTTTTTGGAAATTTTATACATTGATAAACTGTATGACAAATGAATCAATACTAGCACACAAAAATTTTAATTCCCCCGGAAGAGCTGGAGGAGGTGTCTGGGGAGAGGAAAGTCTGGGCATCCCTGCTTAGACTGCTGCCCCAGCGACCCGGCCCCGGATAAGTGGAAGATGATGGATGGATGGATGGATGGATGGATGGATGGATGGATGGATGGATGGATGGATGGATGGATGGATGGATGGATACCCCACAATATGCAAACGTGAAAACTTTTTAAAAAAAATCTTACAACATATCTACAATTGGATATAAATATAAGAAACTATATACCAAAATGTACAAATTTTATACTGAAGGTTTATACCCTGTGTACTGTCCATGGGGGTCAGGAAATTTGTTTCTGATGTGGGTCACACATCAGCTGGGAATCACCCTCCTGTTTCCCTGACAAAGTGAGCCATGTTGCTAGAATGTAAAATGTTTGTAGCCCCCCTGAAAAAAAAAATCATAACAGGGCTGAACAAACTGTGATATAATTTAAATCAAATAGACAATAGCCTATTGTCATGTGATGTGAGTAAAGTGCTCACATGTTTCCAATTTGCCATTCCTGAATTTGTTCAATGAATGATCCCCTTTAAAAACAATTTGCAGCAGAAGCTAAAAGGCAGCTTTTGTTCTCTGAATATATCAGCCAACTATTAACCATCTTTTCACCACAAAGTAATGTCTTCTTGAAATATTGGTGGTGGTAATTTCTCTCATCACTCTAATTCCTATCGAAAACAAAATCAAGTGGTACCTTACTTGGTCCTCTGTGAACCAACTCTGAATCCAGTCAGTCAGAGGTGAGGGCCAAATGGCAAGTCTGTCAACAGTGGGACTCAGTGGCTCCTGCTATTTCTCTCCGACAGCATATCAGGACATTGCTCAAAGCACATAACAGTGTAACATAACACATAAGCCTACTCAGACATGATCAGAAATATTAACATCATAAATAACTACTGTCTGGTCTAAATGTTTACAGGAAAACAAGCACACACACACACACACACACACACACACACACACACACACACACACACACACACACATTTGCAAAAACTCACCTGAAGGATCCTCCTGCTGGGGAGAAGTAGAAGCAAACCAGGCATCATCCTCAGTATCAGACACTAGTGGAGACACTGTCTATGAGGATATAGATGGTGGCTGTTCCTCTAGTGTCCAGATTATTCCAGAGGCCTGTGTATGTGAGGAGGAAGATGACAGCTCCTCATCCTGAGGCACTGAGAACATTCCAGGACCTGAGGGTTAGATGGCGGCTCATCCTGGCCAGTGGCATGAGATGAATGATCCAAAATATTTTAGAAGTGCTGCTGAAACTGCATCAGAAGGCAGTGCATTATAATTCTGAATGTCTGAATTAAACATTTAAATAAACATACCTACTACTTTACAGCATTGTAAATTCCATTAGCTACTTACAGGACAGGACCCGACGAAATTAACCCAAATGATCAATAGAAATATTAACTGAACTTGTAGCACTAACAGTCTTCTTGCACCACACATTACTATGGTTTGCTAGATCAGTTAAAACGTAATATTGGTGTAGTGGAGCAGAGCAAGCACCAGAGCTAAAGCCAACAAACAAATGGAAGCGTTCGAACCTGCCTAATGAACCTTAGCCCTGTTTTCATGACATACACAGATACATGGATAGGACATCTGCATACATTTATCTTTTGCTGATTTCTCCTCTTCTTCTTTTTCTAAATTGGGCACCTGAGAGGCCCAGAGGTGAACTGTCCCACCCCTCCCCCTCCTCCTTCTCTTACTGATTCTGTACACGGTACCATCACAGCAAGCAGGGGTGTGCACACAACAGAGGCAGCAGTATTTAGCCGTGATGGATTGACTCAATAGGCATATATATTTCTTAATTTTTTATTTTAAGAGCTTGTGGTGCGGCGCCCCTCATGAATTGCTGACCTAGGCGATTGCCCACTCCGCCCATATCAGAAACCGCCCCTGCAACTAGGCACAAATGAGGTAAAGTCACATTACAGTTGGATGGTTCTTGGCCACAACATATGTTTTCGGCATCTGTGGGCATTTCTTGGCAGTTGCCACAAATACACCAAGGTAATCTGGGTGCTCTGAGAAATTCCCTGTCTTTGACGGTGCGACTCCATTAAATCATACAGGAATCCAGGCTGTCTTTCTACCATGGAGATCGACAGTCCCAGAAGCTCCTCCAGGGGCATCTCCCTAATTTCTCTTTAATATATATAAAGTTGAGTCATTATTTATCCAAAGATAATTATCTTGCCATTTATCCAAAGATAATTATCTTTGGGAAAATAATGACTTAAGTAGTACTTTTCCTTTTCTTGATGAGACATTAACTCCATATATAGGCTACAGGAATTAAGCAGCATCACAGATCATATGTAACATATGTAGGCATACACTACATAAATTAGTTGCACAGAACAGTGAGTAATGTAGTCCATAAGCCTGTTTGCATAGTCTATAGCCTATATGCACGTGGAAAAAATACAAAGAAATAGTAAGAGGTTAGATAACCCTAAACCTATTCTACAAACCTCCACTCTTTTGCACCAAAGTCACCATAAGTTAGAGAGAGTCTGTCGTCCTCTGCTGTGGGTGTCCTTCCCAGCCCAGCTGGAGTACTGCTTTTCCCTCAACACCTACCCCTACCCCTGCTTCTGCCTCTCCCTCTGGTCGTAGGAATCTGCTTATGCCACGTTTCCACTACGTGGTACCGGCTCAACTCGACTTGGCCTTTTTACTTTTCCATTACGAAAAAGGACCAGGAAGCTGGTACTAGTTTTTTGGTATCACCTCCAGAGAGGTTCCAAGTGATAGTAAAATGTGACATGTAAACACTGCAGATCACTGATTGATCAGAGAGTTGTGACCCGCTGTTTTACAAAAAACGGATGCAGAAGTTGACAGTAAATATAGCGGTAGGTTAATCCACATGAGAGCCCACAAAACTACACCATGGTTGGTTGAGGAGATTCAGTCCTTGATGGCTGATGCAAAAATTCAGACAAGACAACACGCTACGAGCCAGTTTATCAGGAACTGTCTGAGCAGATGACACAGAAGTAACGCACTGCACCGCTATGACATTCAGGTACTGTAAAGTTAAGACTAACCTGTGATGGAAACGGTGTCCAGAAATAGTTCTTGGTACCTGAGTCGAGTCAAGCTGAACTGAGTCGATCCAGTTCCATGCAGTGGAAATGCTGCATAACTCTATAAAAAAAAATCGACATAGGTACAAACACTGAATCCCTAAAAAGATGCAACTTTAGAGTTTTTTTTTCTCCCAGTCTGATGACAGCAAAACAAATGACCAGAATCATCTTATCACAAAAAACGGTAGAACTAGAAAAAACAAAATCATGTTCTTTTGATATCCACATGAAAAATGATATCTTAAATTTTTCACGTTCAATTCATGAAAATTTTTATTTTCTACACTTACCTGGTCACTCAATGGAAGTGACAACAGATAAGTTGAGGTGCTCACCATTTTGGCAGGTTGTGGAAAAAGAGTATTCAAAAGTTGCAAAAAAAGAGCCAAGGTTTTTTTGTCCCAATGTGCCAGCCATTAGGTAACACCGGAACAAAGAAATCATGCTGTCTTTGCATTGATTCAGGTATTTGCTGCCACCTAGAGTGGGGGAGTTACACACTGTACCTTCAAGTTGTTGGTAAGATGTATATTAGTTGAAGAATGCAGTGAACATATTGTTTGTAGATGTCATCTTACTTGTTTATATAAATATAAATACTTTTATGCCACTGTAATTGTTATTTTTATATAGATTTTGTAAATATATTGTTTTACTGTTACTAGCTGTAGTTGTTTCAGCTGGTTCTGGAATAAAGGTTATTTGTCATTTCAGACATGACTTTTTCACATTTGTACTATTTTTTCACCATTCAAATAATCATTTACTGGAATCAAATTGAAGAAAATAATCAATAGATGAATCAGTTACAAAAATAATCAATATTGAAACAGCAGTAGAGTCCAGGACCCAGACCTGGACCTCAGCCCACCCCAGTACCCACCAAAGTGTGGGAGCCCCGTCGTAGCTGCTTACAACTGTAATTCATAGCTCACTCTAGTTCATCAGAAATAAATCAGAACCAAGTGCACAGACCGTTAAAGTGTCACCGTCTCCCCCTCTGGACTCCTTTTCCCTATTCACACACCTCCTCTCACTCCTCCTCCTGTCTCCACTCGAATTTGTCCACTCCCACTATAAAGCTCACACTGTCTGAGCCCAAGTCCACGGACTGAGTGGGGACTTCTCAGCGGGTAGGATGTCGTTTTAGCATCAGATCGGTTTACATCTACGGGGTAAAAGAACTTTTAGATGTAGATCCAAAAGCTCTGCAACGGACTTCCACGGAAGTTTAAAATGTTGTGAATAGTCTGTGGTATTTATAAACCAGGTCTCTGGATGTAGCTCCAAACAACCCAGTGGATCAGTTTAGGTTGGCGTTTTGTACGTGCAGACCTGACTTTTCTTCTGTTTCAAGTTGGAAGTTGATCATCGGCTCTGAAATCTCTGTCAGGATGGAAAACTGCCGTGTCGCTCCTTGAAACAACCGGACGACATGGGAAAATGGGAATTAACAATGGTAAGTCCAAGATGACTGGTGTGTCTCTGCCTCCAACGGGGCGATAGTTTGTTGTTCCATCAGCTGATCAATCAGATTTGGTTTGTCCTCTTGTCAAGAAGGGAACGTCGACAGTTTCTCTGTCAGTGAATTTCAAAAACTTAGGGTGAGATGACATGTAGTTGCATCTGATTTAATACATTTGTGAAGATATTCCTAAATCGGCAAGATAATGTAATGTGGCGCTTACATTTGTATTTATCTTCTGCAGATCTGGAGTTAAATCTGTGGAAGTGGACAGTCTTCATCTGTGGATCTAGTTTACCTTTATCACTGTTTCCATTGCTGATAGATAGATAGATAGATAGATAGATAGATAGATAGATAGATAGAACACACAATATACAATAACAGAGAAGAATAAAAACAGACCTAGATTTAAAAAAAAAAAAAAAAAAGACATGTAAGTAGAGAATCAAGGTGCAAAATGACGTTTAAGTGCTGATAAATGTTGGTTTTCTGTTGATGGTGCTTATAGCCACCAGTACATGGTACAATGAGATGGACACAACGCTTAGCTTCTTCTCTGTGCAGCTCACAAATGATTCATGGGGGACAATGGGTTTGTGTGATACTGAATGTCACCAGCAGACACTGCACTCTAACCAGACATAGACTCTATGTAATGTTCAATGTGTAGGTTACTCTGACTGATCCAAATGCTTCCTACAAATATATATGCTGTTTTTATGCTGAGAGGTCAGAAGACAGTATTTAATATCCACATGTTTTTGTTCTATAAAACTTGTGAGTTCAAACCAGATGGATTTTGCAGCTGTGCCAGATTTACAGCTAATATCTACTTTATTGTGTAATGCATTTAGTGTCTGAAGTGGGAAATCACTGATTTTTATTATTACTTTACAGCTCTTTTTAACTGCTGCACAATGACCTCTGATGACGCTGTCATAGAGGACAAGCAATGGTGGATTTCAGACAGTATAATAAAGCAGGAGAAGGCTAAAAATTGCCAACCAGCTGATCAACACCTGAGAAAAAAAGATCACTTTGAGTTTCTTTGATATCAGTCATCAGCTGTGAACTGATAATCTATTTGTTTTTTGTGCGAGTATTTGCGCTCAAAATCAGTAATATCAAACTGAGAAGCCTCCATATTCGCTATCCTCTACAAAAGAGTAATTCTGCCAAGTTTTGAGGCTTATTTTGGCATGTTTTGGTACATTACTGCTTCTATTTAAAATATTAGATTAGGTGAAATGAAATGAATAATGACCCGGGCAAATGAGAACTTAGACAGATGACAAGGTTTGCCAGAAATAGAGGGTATAATATAAGATGCTATGCTACTGCATTTTTGGAAATGTAGGACTGTCTTTTTGACTGACACAGTCACCAAATAATTTATCCATCCTGATATAAATTGAAATGCAATGGTTTGTTCCATTACAACGTCAGCATGCAACTGCAGAGCTACTCCTCTGCCATGTTGGACAGTTTTTTGGCTGTTGCCAAAAAAGCTCCACAGTTTCATCAGTTCCCATTAATCTTTTTATCAATACACTTTGCTACTGTTAAAGAACTCATACTGATAAGATACCGATAAGAAGTAAAAGATCATTGTTTGTGCCATTACAACATTGGCATGCAAGCTGCAGAGCTACACTTCCGCCATGTTGAAATGAAAGTGGTCATCAATAAAAAACATTTCACTTATCAGCTTGTTCTGTTTTGCATATTCTTTTTTGGTTGACAATGATAACATCTGCCACAGTTGTCCTTTAGCATGAGGCAGCTATGGACTCTTGTTCTGCTCACACAAGATTAGGCCATTTTCCTCTCTGGGTAGGATAATCAAATACACAGTTATCAAAAATGTCAAAGTGTTGTTGAAAAAGTTGTGCAAATTTATTAATGAAAGAAAGTTTGGAAGGATATTGGACTATGATTGAATGAAGTGGTACAAGTAGGTATTCACCAGACTTTGATTTTAATAGTATTAGCTAAACTAGAAACCCTGTTTAGATTTTCTGTTTTATTTTTTCATAATCTTAGTGGTGGTATAGAAAATAATAATTAAAAAAATCTCTTGTTTTTGGCTCCCCTTGAGGCTTTGTTGAATTATGCAGCTGTCTATTTGTACAATAAAACAAAGGCTGAACAGGGCTCTTATTATTCCCCTCTGACAAACTCTGTCCCTTTCTGTGTCATATCAAGTGCTATTGAGGATTCTGAGGAGATCCATGGCCAAAGCACTTGAATACTAGCTCTTGTCGACATCAAATAAAGCCGACTTCTCATCTGAATATGTTTTGAAAGACCTGTGTATTTGAACAAAGTCATGACAATTGATGTTAGTCACAGTGTTCAGTCCACCCACGTCTTTATTTCATCAGTCATCACAGGATGTGGATGGAAACCTGAGAACCAACTGACATTTGGCCATTTGTTTTGGTGTTGCTCTTTTGATGTACTAACCTTTTGATAATCCTGTATTTGTCCATAAACATTCACGTGAACTTACTAAAGTCTTGGAAAATTCAGGTTGATGTGTGACAGTAAATATGTTAAGTATCTGATATCTGACTACAGTATCAATACATACTTTAATTTGTTTGTGCAAGCGCTCTGGATGTGGAAAATGGCAATGATTATTTTTTTAAGTGTAGCTATATTGTGTAGTTGTTGTGACTCATCTGGGATCAGTGTGAACCTCAGTGGGGTGTTGTGTCAGTTGTTTGTGCTGGGCTGTTTTGGCCATGCAGGTCTGTGGCTATTTTTACTTCCTTCCTCTGACTCTAATGTTGTGACCAGTAACATTACTACATACATATCTATTTCTATATCTGCCCTTTACACCGGTCTGGGAGATAAATGATATAATTGAATATCATGATAAATGTCATTATTGTGATATATTTTCCTCCCATTTGCAGAGTTTATTTTGTTTACATTGTCAGCCACTTGCAAAATATTTCTGTATTTTATTTACTATTCAGCTTTTACTTATGCATTTGTAAGTTGCTGGTGAAAAAAATACTTAACATCTTTTGTGATATATTCTTGTTATAATCTTTATGTCCTACGTTTTTGTTTTTTTTGTTGTTTCGTTCTTTTCGTGTCGTGATGTCTTCCATTTTGGTACATATTTCATGTCGTTTAAGTCTTTATTACATCTTCATCTTCTGGCGTCTTTTTGACTTTGTTACATATTTTTTGTCATTGCATCTTTATCTCGCTGTTTGATTTTTGTTTTATTTTTTTTTTTTTACAATGTTTGCATCTTGTTATATCTCTATATGTCTTGTCAGATCTTTTATATCCTTTTCCTCTTGTTGCACCTCAACTGTTTAGTCTTGTTTTATCTTTTTGTTTCCATCTTATTTATTAATTTTTTTTGTCATGTTTTTTTTTTTGGGGTCCTTTTCGTGTTACATATTTTAACCCTTTTTCCCCCCTCTTGTTGCATCGTTGTAATTTTCACCTTATTGTCAAATTGCACTTTTCTCTGTGTGTCTTCTGGTTTTTCCATTTTTGTGTTTTTTATTTAGTTTTTCTGCTGCTCTCATCTTGTTGCTGATGCAGTTGTCTGATGTATAGTTGTCTTGTTTTGCATGTTTTTGCTTTTATTGTGCCTTTTTTTAATGTTCTTGCATATTGTCCAAGTTTTATTTCTTTCAAAATCCTAAATTACTGTCTGGATTCTTCAACTTTAACAGTACAAAAATCCCTCTTAAAAATAAAATTATGATTCAACATTTATTGTGATAATTATTGACATTGACAGTGATCACATCCGATGCCAACCATTCTACCTACAGCTTTTTAATGTAAATGTGAATATAGCCCATTTTCTTCTTTTTACCATCTTCAGAATCCTGTGCAGGAGTGGGGTGAAGAGTTTGAGGATGGCGTCATTTATGGAGTCACTCTGCGCCGGGAGCCTGTCGCCTCCTCACCAAAGCCTAATGACACAAATCCCTGCAGTGCCTTTGTACAGTACAGAACCAGCAAGGTGCGCCGTCTTAAGGCAGCCACTTTAAACCAGCTTGTGAACCATGTTCTGGATCCGGACTGCCAGGAACAGGACTACAGCAAGATCTTCCTGTCTACATACAGAACGTTCACCAGCACCTCGACACTCATAGAGTTGCTCTTCCTCAGGTAGAAGAACTTTTTCTACATTACACAATCAGAAGAAAGGTGCTGAGTTGATACCCGAAGCAACTACATTCATCCTCCTCTGGAAAAACAGTGTATGTTTTAAGTCACAGTGTTGCATCAGGATCTTTTTATAAATTGTTTCTTTGACAGTGCAACCATGCCCTGCAAGCTTTTATGTAATAATGGGTACTGTGGAGGTGATCATTATCCAGAGGCTGTTGACAACAATTATACAGAGAGTGGTTTTCGACTGTGGTTGAAATGACTAGTGGTCAGATTTAGGATAGCTACAGTGTAGAGACAAAAATCCGCAAAAACAGGTCGACTATCATGGGGAAAATGCACTCTTTTAATCTGTTCTGCAAAATGTTTCCTTGTTGTTTATTGTAGAGACAATGC
The DNA here is from genome assembly GCA_029814465.1 of Ostorhinchus cyanosoma. Lineage (NCBI taxonomy): Eukaryota > Metazoa > Chordata > Actinopteri > Kurtiformes > Apogonidae > Ostorhinchus > Ostorhinchus cyanosoma. The sequence goes on from JAPTYQ010000029.1 coordinate 5,362,789, forward strand.
TGCCACAGATCTGGACACAGACTCCTACAGGAGGTATGTGGACTACTTTATGATCATTTGTCAAAATTCTGCAGGATCATATATATAAGGTTTACAAATCTAGATAATAGAGAGCTTTTTAAACCTCTGCTAGCTCAGATCAAGTTCAGCTCTATTAAAGTATGCATCTTTGGCTCACAATGTTGTTAAACTAGTTAAAATGTAATGGTTACTCTGCCGCCTTCCCCAGCCCTCTGTTGGCCTTTGTCCAGACATGGTTGGATGACTACAGCGAAGACTTCAGGGATCCTCCCCTCCACCCAGCACTCCGGCTGCTCTTGGATCACCTGACCATCAGCTCTGCAGTGCACGGTGGCATGCGTAGCCAGCCCAACTTCTGCTCAATGGCTGGGCAAGCTGAAGCACTGCTCAAGAGGTTTCAGAAAGGTGATAGTTATAAGGCCTTTAATGTTGTCCTGTTTTTGTATTATTTTAATCTGCATTAGGGGGAAAGTGCCACAATCTGAAAACCTCCTCTTACTTTTTCTCTTGTCTTTTCTTCCTAAGCCCAGACTGTTTATAAAATGGACAATACACAGCTGTTTCATGTCTCTAAGGAAAACTGAAGCCAGTGCTTACAGAAGCTGAAAGCCCTGTCAGTGATTGTCATAACAGTTGTCAATCACATACTGTGGAGGGCGGGGGAAACTGTTGATTGATTGGCTTTGTACACCAATAACTAAATCCTGAAAAGCGAGTAAAGGGGAGATATATAGCTTTCCCTCAGTCCATTATGCTATGCTGCAAGGTTATTATGAAATTTTGCCCAACAATGCCAAAAACTGCCTATGGAAGATTTCAATAGTTTCCATTCATAATTTTTTTTCACCCAAAAAATGCAAACCATTCTTGATTCTTTCCTTTTTCATTTTTTCAGAAGGTGAAACAAATGGTGGTCCTGTCCAGGCAGACCTAGCACAACATGAAATGGGTTCTGCCGATGAGGATTCAGAATGTGAAAACTCCCAGGATCATGGAGATGTCATGGATTTCTCTGCTACATCCATTGCAGAACTGCTCACCCGACTGGACTCTGTACGTTTTAGACAGAGGAGCCTACATACAGCAGATCTTTTATGTTCTGTGCTTGGATTCTGACAGATCCTTAAACATCTGAATTTAGGGCCTTAAAATGTCAAAAGAATCCCAATGAATGGATTTAGTGTTTTGTTGAAACCTGTTGAAATGAGTGGATTAAGAACTTTTGGTATTAGTTATTGGACTTGCATGCATCACAGAAAACTAAAGCATCCTTAACACTTACAAATTATTCTGAAAATGCACTCCATATGCACTTGGAAAGCTAATGTTTGGTTGTCATGGTGTTTCAGGCTCTGTTTGTCAAAGTAGTGCCCTTCCAGTGTCTTGGCTGCGTTTGGTCGCAGAGAGACAAGAAGGAAAACATGTCTCCCACCATCCGGGCAACCATCACACAGTTCAATACAGTTACCAACTATGTCATGATCTCCCTGCTCTGCCCGCTCTCTGATGCCAGCTCCAGTCCCACCTCCTCTCGCCGGCCTCCCACTAGTCCTTCACAGAGGGCCCGCGTCATCGAGAAATGGATCAGAGTGGCACAGGTCAGCAACATTAGGCTGCATTACTGTTTGATTAAAGGTAGACTGTTGGTTACATTTGTGAAAGCCACAATGTAGAATGCAAACACTAGCTGTGAGGGGAAAAAGTGAGATTACGATTTTTTTTTCTCTACAATATGCACTCCAAAAAGGAATAGTTTAGATCTAGTTTTGCATTCCTCATTTAGAGCTTTGTGGTCCTGATCTGAAAAATCACATTTATTTGCAAGGCACGGTTGACTGTAGATGTTTATGCATTTAGTCAACATCATTCTTTCTGTAGCTGAAATAAGTCCACGTAGCTGAACTGCTTCTCTTATCGCATGTAAAATTAACTTTTCAGTGATTTACATTTTTTCCTGGCTTTTGTTCAGTTTCAGATTGTGATCAGTAACAAGCTTTGGTTGTTTGAACTGCTCAAGAATGTCTATGACCAGGGTCTGGATGCCATTTACGAGCAATCCACTCTATAGGGTATAGAAAAACTCCTAAAGTGGAGTTAATTTTTAAATTAAGATTAATATCCTTTTTTTGTCAGTATATAGATCGCACGTGTAGACATGTACCACACACTGAAATTAATCTTCTACATTTAACTCCTCACTAGAACATGCAGGAACACACTGCACACTGCAGACAAGGAGCAGTGGGCTTGCCATATCAAGTGCCAAGGGAGCAAATTGGGGGGGGTTAAGTCCCTTGCTCATGGGCACATTGACCAACAACTTTCTGCCAGTCCGAGGAATCAGGTTTTTGGGTCACAAGCTGACTCTCCAGCGTTCTAAGCCACAGTTGCCCTCACTTTAGTTAAATTAGTGGAACAATTTGAAGTCTTCCTTTTGAAGTTGCTTCACAATTTCACCCATGTAAGTTTTTTTCTCATATCATGAGACAAAAAAGCTGTTGCATGATACGTCAGCCTTAATTTGCCTTTTTTGACTTTGCACAACCTTCATGCACACATTACAGCATCCATACAGAAGCAATATATTATGTACCCCTAGTTCTACTCATTTGATGCTGAAGACTGGACACAACATGTTATCAGTTTAACTCTGAGCTTTTGGAATATCTAATTTTCTGTGTTTCCTCTGCAGGAATGTCGTCGGTTGAAGAACTTCTCCTCCCTCAGAGCAATTCTGTCAGCCCTACAGTCCAACGCAGTTTACAGGCTGAGAAAGTCCTGGGCAGCTGTTAGCAGGTAAGTCTGGATTATAGCCATTTAAAAGGCCATCTCTGCACTTACTTGTTCACGTAATTGTCCTTTTAATGAAGACTCTGAACCCTCAGCAAGTGCAATTTAATGTCAGGCAGAGTGCAAGTCAGCTTTTGGGTCACCTATATTTTGTCAGGTAATGAATGCCTCACTCTGTTATTATATGAAGTGACGCTGGAGCTCCCTCTGTGCTGTAAACATCTGGACATTGACCAATATACCACATATAAAATTTTAGCACCAGTTATGGTGTGTAGTAGTTAATTATTAATGTGTCTAAGTCACTGCATATTGGCGTATTCCGTCTTTTTGTTCTTTTTAAAGGGATAGCATGGCTGTGTTTGATAACCTCTGGGAAACTTTCCCGGATGAAAACTGTGTTCTGACCAACAAAGAGCTTGTGGAGGTGGTAAGTACCAGGTTAAAGTCACCTCAGTGTAAACAAGTCACCTGTTTAAAAAAAAAAAAACAGTTTTATGATTTCAGTCTGTTTGGCATCAGGTAAAATACTAAAATTACTAATTATTCTGAAAAACATTTTCTTCCAAGTCAGTCATATAAACTGAACTAGTATCACATACATGTAACCAAGTTTCATTTTGGCATCTCCCTCAGTGAATCCAAAATATCACCATACACACCAGACCTTAAAACTGCAGCCATTTGGAATTGTGTAATTGTATGGGATGGCACTTGACATTAAATTATATAAATTTGATGTTGAATAAAATATTACTAGAACAAGTTTTAAAGCATTTTTTTCAAACTAGAATTAAACATCTGACAACAAACAAAACAGGATAACATGTACTGCTCACTGAGAACATTGTACAAACTGTTTGGAAGCAAGTACTCTGTGTACATGGATTCTCACTTTTTAATTATTACCAAAAAAATCATTTTTCAGTTAATGTTTACTGACATGTTTAACAGTGTTAATATGAAACCAGAGTCCTCGGGAACAGTGTGTTCCCTTTTTTTTCTTCTTCTTTAACGTAGTCTCCTTTTAAGCAACTGCGTCAGAGCCATTGTGTATAGTCCTCTAGTGGGAAAAAAACCTGACATTAACGAACAATCTGCGCCTGTATTCACTGATTTACGTTAATGTTCGAAGAAACCTATACTAGGAAATGATTTGTAATGTCTCTCATTTTTCACAGTTGTTCTAAGGCGTATCCATTTATGAATGAAGCTTTTATCTGTGTAAACACAATTACTCATACATTAATCCTAATTCCAGCTCCTTAACTCAGATAGCATGCTTTAGACTTAAGAAAGACGCCTTTGACTTGGCCTAATACTTTCACGAGATAACTGATAAACAGGATATCCAAGTTAATGTGTAGTTTGAGGTTGGTTTCATAATCCACATGCTTCCTTTTTAAAACCTTCTTAGACTTGCTTAAATGTGATGAAAGACACTTTAAGTTGCTTAATGTTAAAAATAATAATAGATGACCGTATGCGCTCATAACCTCGAACTGAATATAGGTCTGTGTGGCCCTCTCTGACAGGATGGAAGGCAAGCAGCCTTGGATAGCATTTCTCCAAAGATATCCAAGAGGTGTGCGATCCCCAGACAGATGGTAAGCCATACTTGAGAATTAGGAGGGAAAAAAATGAAGGCATGGGATCAAACTCAGCGTCATAACTCACTGATTCAACCTTTCCTGCAGCGTAAAATGTCCTGTGATACAGTCTGAATATATGATCTCTTATCATGTGGAATAATTTCACCTTTGGCTGGGTTTAGTTTCTCTTTTGTTTAGTTTGTTTTGTTCTTTTTTTCTCAAAGCAAAATGCATGCAGACTCCCTCCCATATTATTCAACACTACAAGCCACAAGAGAGCTGAATCCACTGGAGTGTGGGTGGAGTATCTGTGGCATGGCAGAGACCCAAACCTATCTTTAGCTTGGCTTGACGCTCAACAAAGTTTCAAATGGCCTTAGATCACCAGGATTATAGGACAGTAATAATAGCCCAGAGCTGGGTCTTTTATGAGTCATATGCACATTCTCGTGGGACCGTAACATAAAGCCGCTGCTCTGCTAAAGGGGACATGGCTTGTGCGAGTGTACACCGATTGATTTCTGTCATTATGCGAAGTTCAAAAAGATAATGGCACAAGCAGACAGATTAAGCAAAGGTAATGAACCTCATGTTGTGTGTGTAATATGTATTGTGTGTCTCTGCAGAGCATCTCCTCTGGGGTGGTCCCGTACCTGGGCACCTATTTGACTGTACTCACCATGCTGGACACCGCCCTGCCAGACATTGTGGAGGTACACACTGAAGATGAAAACATGGATATATACTTGATATTGGATGGTCGAATGCATCAAATATGTTATCAAGAGATGCATTTTGCTTACTTATTTTGACAAACTATAGTATACTGTATTTGAGGTCATTTTAATAAGTTGTGTGTTAATGCCTCTAGAACAGGGGTGTCAAATTCATTTTAGCTCAAGGGACACATACAGCCCAATATGATCTCAAGTTGGCTGGACCAATAAAATAGTGTAAAACGGTGAAAAAGTTAAATTTAAGTAAAAGTTACCGCATGGAAATGTTTAAATCTACAAAGTTTCCTTAAAAATATGAATGACATGAACAACCTGAAACGCTGTAAGAACAATATGTGCAATTTTAACAACATTATGTATCAGTTTATCTTATACCTATCAACATTAAAACTTACAGATCACAGTGGATCTATAAATACGCAAAACACTTAGTAGCAGGCAGAATATTGTTAAAATTCAACTTAGTTCACATTAGACATTTCTGGTTGTTCATATGTGTTCAGATTATTCACTTTGTGAAAGGATTGCTTGTAAATGTACATATTTTCATGTAATTTTACAAAAAAAACCCTAAAACATTAGGTTATTATTTTATAGGTTACTGAACTGAACTAAAATGATTTTGACACCTTTGAATGTTAATATCATCAGTGTCATTTTTGCATTTCACAACTTCATACCAGGTGGTGGATTGGACCTTTTGGCACCTGGTTTTGACCCAGCACGTTAAAACTTCATTCAATAGCCTATACTATAATTGCCTAAGTCATATTTTCTGGCACATTTTGATATGTGCCTAACTGTACTTCTCAAACTTGAGTGTCTCATTTAGCACATTCATAACTATTTGAAAACCCATTTTTTCAAGATTGCTTTAGATGCTAACATTGGCGCATCACCTGGCACTAAACGTGTTAATTATTTTATGTCATCTGACTTTAAACTTTCTTATTGTTAGTCTATATTTAATAACAAAATATGTTCTATTATAACTGTGCATTTGTGGTTGTTATCAATGTGGACTTGGAGGGTTTTTGTGCATTAAGGTTTCCAGGGGCTTTAATATATTTTTTTAACAATTTGAGACTAACAGCACAGTTAATAAATATTAAATGGGTTTAAAGCACTAATTAAATTGTTGGGTTGTTTACTTGATTCTGATTGGTCAATGCCCACCTGACATTGTCTGTTTTCTCTGCTGCTGTGAATAATAGATTATGCTATAAGTTTTTCCTGGGGGGGCAACTTATCAGCTAATCAATAACACTAGAGAAAAGCAAATTTAACATGTCATCGCCTTTTTATATGAGCTTGAATAGGTAACGCAGCTACTTCTAAGAGATTTGATAAATCGCAACTTTGTGTAAGCACATAGATGTGAAGTACTTTAAAATAAGACCAAATAAATGAATTCTTCTCTCTTAATTGGTAAATCAAATCAAAGGATATGAAAAACAAGCATACACTGTGAGCGTTGTACAGAATTGTGCAAAGGTCTTGGATCACAATTAGGTTGTGGTAGTAGTATGATGACCGTAAATATTTGTTTCTCAGTGTCTGGATGCAACAGGATTATACAGGAAAGGTGTAGTAAATGGTATGCAGTATGACTTCCTTTGCATTTTACATGTCTTGAACTCTTGTGCAGACATTGAAAATTTACAGCACTAATCTTCAGTAGTTTTTGGCCTGATTAGATTCAACAGTTATCAAATAATTGGGATGACTTTTTGTCCAACTAAATACTGACTGTAGTCTGTAGAAGTTATTTAGTTGTCTTTGTGTGTGTTTGTTCTGCATATAGTGTATGTACATACTTCCTTTTATTTTCTTGATATTTGGTAAAATTCCTGGAAATTAGAAATGCTATTTACAACCCTACAAACACAACAAATCTACAGGTCGCATTCAGTAGGCTAATACGATGCAGCTACATAATGGTGTGATAGAAATGGTACCATTTTCAGATGCTTATAAATGCTACATGGACAAAGTGGTTAAAATGAAATGCCACTGATCCAGCTGATTATTGATATGCAATAAATAATAATATACTCTTTTGACAGGGTGGGCTCATAAACTTTGAGAAGAGAAGAAGGGTAAGTGGTTCCTCTTTTGTGTCATCTTTTTAGGCATTCCTATGTAGAGTTAAGTATAAACATGTGCCCTATGTACTGTACCTGAGTGGATGGGTGTGTACTGTGTGTTTGCATTGTGCAAGTACACAAGGAGTGAATAGATTTTGACACTTGCTTGTTGCACTTGACTTGAATAAAGGTAGTTCTTCTTGGAAACATTTACTTTTACTCTGAAAAGACTGCTCTACTACTATATCATAACTTGTAAGGCAGATTATGCAACTGCACAGGTGGCTGAGGTCAGGGCACTTTGTAGATTGTCTCACTCTCTAATCAAACAGTGTTTCTGTCCCTACAGGAGTTTGAGATTCTGTCAGAGATCCGTGTGCTACAGACATCCTGTTCCCAGTACAACCTGCCTCATCACCCCAGAATTGCTGCTTGGCTGCAGGGACGAAAGCTGCTCACCGACCAGGAGAGGTTAGTCCACAACAAAACACGAGCGGGTCACATAAAGACTAATAAAATCTTGTTAGTTATATAATCAGCAGAGGAATTTTTATGACACAAATGTCTATCATTAATGGATTCAGTTTCCACATGGACTAATCAAGATTCATTGCAGTAATTTTCCATAGATATACATTCTTAAGTGCATTCCCTTTAATTTATTAAAATATGGCAATGAATCAGATTGTTATCAGATAAGACATGGATTACTGATGCAGTGTTACCACTGTCTTGTCATAAAGAACCAGTCATTTGACATTTATAATACAGTAATATATGACAAGGCCATTTAACTGAATAGCATCAGGATGTAAAAATAAAAAGTCTGCCACCACCAGAAAATACCTTCTCAAAACAAAGTAAACTTGAAAATGGAAGGATTTCATGCTGGTCAGGCCACTTGGTAACAAATGAACTGTTTTCCTCATTACTCAGTTAGAAAAATGATTATTCACATGTGCTTTTTTCTGTTGCAGCTATGAACTGTCAAGGCAGCTTGAGCCTCCTGTTGATGTATGTTCCCCCACCGCATGGAGCCACCGTTCACTCACAAAGAAACTGTCCTTGTGAGTACTCTACTGCAAAGAGCAAATCATACACAGTCATGAGTAAAGAGAAACTGGTGTTTCCCAAACGTTTTTCTGGAGGATCACTTGTTAAAAAAATGTCAACTTATCACATAGGTGAACATTTTTCCACATCACTTTACATTGAATATGTAAAGCAAGCACGTTTAATGAATCACAGCTTGATTTTATCCATTTGCTATTGAACACAAAAACCTGCGAAATACTTTAAAATAACAATAAATTGACTTTGTCCCTCATCAATAAAATAAAGAGAATGTATGCTAAAGTCATTTTAAGTACTTATCCTCCAACTGTCATATACATCAGAGTTTATAAATCAAACATGATAATTATAAATCTTTAAACTATTATTAATGAATGACTCTTTCCCACACTCAAATATAGCAGGTGAGAGTTCTGCAGTTTAACACCAGTTGCCACCTGATAAAACAGAAAAAGGCATAGGAAGATGAAGTCTGTACTGACCTACTGTAAGAACATGGTGATACTACATGATGGGCTCTCTCTGTACACATTAATAGCTCATTCTAAGGTAATGAAAACACAATAATTCATGTTTATACACTAATGAAAACATCAATTAATATTATGTTCACTTTCTGGAAATAAATCCTCCCATATATATGTACGTAACCTTTTTTAAGGTATGCATATTGGCAATTAACTACTGTCTTGTACCTTTCATTTACTGTATTAGTAGCATATATGATTGTCAGTCTTTCTAAATCTGTTAATGACATTCTGTATGTGTATCTTTGATATTTGTTAGAGTGTTAATTAACAGTTATTCCACAGTATCCTCCTGGCATAACTGGCTGCTAATTGATAGGAAGGAGAGATGTTGCACATAAGTCATTATGATAAATGACAACATAAACATGTTCGACTCTTATGTGACGAAACCCAATACTGGACGTGTTAGTAGTCTCCAAATATCTGTTAATTGCTTGTCAGGAAGTGTTGTTTTCCAAAGTGATGCCTTATTCATAACTAACAACATATTCAGTATTTAAAATATTTACTCTATAATTATATGTAATTTACAAACATTTAATGTAAACCACATTGACTACTTTAATGTTCTTTTTTTCAGACGAGTACACACAGGCTACACATGCACTCATATTTTCCTCAGAGGTGTCACCTGACGTGTTATCTCATCATCTTTTCTGCTCCCTAGACATAGAAAACCTGATGGATATGACAGAGCCCCCATGTTGGCTTACCCTTGTCTGAAAAAAGGAATGGATAAACAATATACAAATTTAAAAAAAGACAAAATGTACATAATTGAGCTACTGATCACATTATAATATAACACATTTACATATACATATACACATATAATCATATTTGTTTGACTATTGATGAAGAATGGCTGTTTTTGGGACGCTGCCAACCTATATGACCCATTTTGAGTGAAGCAAACATTGTCATTTTTGTACAATAACTAGATTAATTAGTAACTGTTAATGACCTACTCATAGGATATGTTCATGAAGAAGGAAGTGTCACCAAATACATTTATATTAATGAGTATGTGGAAGTTTGTTATTGTTAAGAAAACAAATCTCTGCCCTTAGTCTCCGTGCATCCGGTGAAGGATCCAAAAAATTGCCTGCTGACCAGATCAGTGTCTCATCATCTGGATCCAGTGGCTCAGAGATAGAAGATCTGTCCTCCCCAAGCCCTGCCTGCTCCATCAGACTGCAGGTGAGCAGCTGTTTGTGTGCATGGGTTTGAACTCAAAGGCATCTTTGTTGAAAGCACTGTCGCACTGTGCCTTCATCTAATGGGTGCCAGTGTTCTGCACAACATCTGCTACTTACACTTTAACAAAAGATGATCCCATTTTAGGTAGCCAAACCCAGAGGTGTTTAATAAGATGAAACATACATATACTCAGTGGCCTTTAAAGTGTTACATAATCTCCCATCATAAAAGCTGGTCTTTGATGAGCCATCAAAGTCCTCTACAAGTGACATTTCATTTGAAGGTCCTCAGGTAATCGAGAGTACAGTTTGTTTAATGGTGCATGACTTCCACTGCTGTGTCACGCCTCAATAGCTTTGTTGTTCCCTGCAGAACAATCACTTTCTCTTACTTAACAGCTGCTTAGACCATAGTTCTTGTGGCAATAATCAATACTCTTTCTTTTGTCACCCTCTCTTGTCTTTTCTCCCTGCAGCCTTATCACCGCTCATGCAGCAATGTTTCAGATACCTTCTCTTCCTCCTCATCCTCCTCTTCCTTGGCCACTTCATATCCAGAGTCCCCAACTCCTTCCAGCTCATCCTCTGACTGCCCAATGGACCTGTGCCCTCTGTCCCCATACTGTGGAGGAGTTAATGCAAAGCCTCCTATGTCCTCCCACCATAAACGCTCTGTGTCCATGACCTCTCTGCCCATCTATAATCAACAGATGGATGACTCCTGTATTGTCAGGGTGAGCGTGGACCTGGGCCACAACAATGGCAACATGTATAAAAGCATCCTGGTGAGTTTAGGACTTTGATTTTTAAGCACTTTGTTGTTTTTATATGTCCAAAGGAGGTTGAGGTACAGTAGTAGACTGTATTTAATCTGTAATTTGATAGGGATTGGATTACAAATGTCCCTGAATGCATCAAAATTTCCACAGTGCCTGCAGCACATTAGATGACAACTGGTAGCTATGAAATCTAAACAATACTAGATAAAAAATACATCCAAGAGGGGATGGAAACCCTGCACACAGACAAATACCTTCTATAATTAATGTCACTGTCACATGAACACAGAACCCCACAAAAAACTAAAGGGCTCTAGACCCCCCC
>JAPTYQ010000029.1:5377585-5388197 GCA_029814465.1 Ostorhinchus cyanosoma
CATAAATGTATGAACATATACATTAAGATGTAGGTTACAATGATAAATCACACATTCAGATGGACACTGAAAAACGCAACCCTCTTCGCAAAGTATTATTTATTTGCATGATCACTGTAAATATTTAATAATCACTCACATCTGTCCAGGGATGTGTGTAGTGACATGTGTTCATGGCCTACACCTTTTTCTCTGTAGCTGACTGTATTCCCCTGGGAGTTGTTTGCATTCTGTTTACAATCACAAAAAACAAGCAGTCTAGAAAACTTACTGAAGACTGAAGAGATGTGTTGTCTGTATTTTCTAGTGATTTCCTTGGTCAGAGCACAGAGCCATAAGCATAGCAATCAACTGTTACTGATGACTCTCTTTCTTGATCGTTTTTTTAAAACCTTAAAAATGGATTATATATTTAACAAATCTATTCTGGATTGTCTTCTTGCTGCTCCCAAGTAAAAGAGATGTATAGAATTTCTCTTTAAACCTTTAGGTGTGATGTGTGCAGTTAAATTAATGTGAACACGGTGTGTTTATCAGCAATTTTGATTCCATGTTTTTCAGTTGACGAGTCAGGACAAAACTTCACAAGTTATTCAAAGAGCATTGGAGAAACATCACCTCGAACATATGAGCTGCTTTGACTTCACCCTGACACAGGTCATTTCCCAGGAGAGAGGTCAGTACACAAGGATATATGTACACATATATTCTATATGACTTTAAAATCCATAGACTTATTAAATTAATGCTGAACAAAGGCACTACCTTTTTGACTGTTTCTCTTGTTTTATTACTTACAGAGTTGGTCATACCGGACAAAGCAAATGTCTTCTATGCAATGTCCACAACAGCTAACTTTGACTTTGTTCTACGTAAATATGACATGGGTCAAAAGAAGCCACTGAGAGCCACCTCTAGCCTTGGACGATACACTAAGTAACATGCCTGTGCTGATTCTGGAAGATCTACAAGATGAGCTGAACTCACTAAATAGTCTGGGATATTTTTAAGGATTGTTTTATAAATGAAAGGTACGGTCCAAAGAGGTAAAAAAAACAAGTGATGATTTTAAGCCAGTGGACAAACGATGCAGACGCACTTTATGAAGAAGATTATAAAAGGAAAAAGAACACCTGGACCTCATGCCAATACCCATTCCTTAACTTTTTCAGAGTTGACAATATATAGTATCAGGATGCATTTCTTAATGTCCATTGATTTTAGCCCTCAGTGAGAAACATTCACAACACTGACCTACTTTCCACATATAGGTTGAAAATTGAGCAGCTGCTTCCTGATGCAGTTGGCTGCCCATAATAAACCATATGTTAAAAAGGGAGTCAGGGTCAGAGGCTGTGTGAAAGCTATACAGACATCAATGAACTCCTCTGGGGACACTCAAGAATTCATCTACTGGTTTGTGCTTCTTTTGTGTTGATGTGGCCGTGTCATGTGAGGAGTGGGTGTGGATGTTCTCTTAAGGGATCACTGTGTTCCTTGAGTTACAGACCAGCTCCTCTGTTGTTGCTGTGATACTCATCATGTGCGGCTGGCAGCTCCGACTGGAAGGATGGCATTCCTGAGCCTGGGTCACCATGACAACCACAAAGGTTGATGGACATCTCTGTGACAAAAGAAGGAAATGTACAAGATGGCTACTGTAGATAGATGAGAGAAGTATGTGTGGAAACAGAGATGTGCTGTCAGCATTAGTGCTATAATTTTAAAAGACCTTAAGTGTGTAGAATTCATGGTTGTTGTTTTTTTTTGTTTTTTTAATTTATTTTCACTCTGTTCGTGCCATCATTTGATCAAAGAATTGTGAAAACTCATCTGGTAGCTTTAAGTCATCTAGATGTTGGTAGGAAAAGTAGTCTTAAGAAAATCTAATTTCTGATGCATGTTGGTACAGATAGTTTTACAGATGTCATATTTTCTGATGAACCCCGGGAATATTTCTAATATCAGCATTAAAATTGTTTTTTCTTTTTTTTACTTGATTTTTTTTTTTTTTTTTCTCAATTAAAAGTTGTGTTATTGATTAATTTTGTTTAGAATTATGATGCTTGGATGCACTGGTGCTTAACTGGCTTGAGCCTAAAGAAGAGATTAGATAAAATCATTTCAATGACGTCAACTGTAGCAGAGACTAGTTCTTGTGAGATAATGATTGTAAAATAGAGTTTGTGAAGACTAATTTAACTAATTTAACAGAAAAGTTGCATTTAAAAAAGTCTTCAGAAGAATCTGGGTCAAGGCTTGTTCTACATTTTGAAATGGAAATGTTTAGCTTTTTATTGTCTTGTCAATGAAAAGAACTGTTGATTAGACATGTATTACCCAAACATATTACAATGTTTTAATGAACAGTTCTCTGAGTGGTTTCTCCTATTAAAAAATATAGGCAACACCCACATTCATGCACCACATTTGTCATCTGTAACTTATATTCCCCCTTTTAAAAAACAAATAATAATAATAAATTCACAAAGTGCACGTACCAGCTTAATATTTTTCCCTTTTTTGACATTTTGGGAGGAGTAAGATTTTTCTTAGAGGGCAAAAATGGAAAATACAGACACATAAGACTGCAGAATGTCAAATCTCTTGACAGCAAATTATTTTATATCTATGTTGTAATGTATTAAGCAAATATACATGATGTTTAAAAAGGAAAGTACTGTTTAATTTTCTCAATCTTCAGGGTAACGTTGCCAACTAATTTTAAGGGCACATTGCTAAAGGTTAAAGTTGCTGAATGACATTGTGATGCTATTGAAAGATGATGTTATTGCATAGTTGCATAAAACATTTCAGACTGCTCAATGACATTACTCAGATTGACCAACTGTGTCAGCAAAAAACAAGTTAAATAATGAAAAAGAATTGGTGTTCATTTAGATTGGTTTATCACATTTTTGGTGTAAAATGAATATAAATACAACACATTTTTTATGGTCAGATTTTTTTTTTAACTTCTCATCATAGGTTTGTTTTATGCATGTTTATCTTATTAAAAAATATGTGAGTTTAAGTCAATATTTAAAAAAAAGTGGCTAAACTTAGCAGCACAAATGCTACAGTGGTATCAATTCTGCAAGGGAACCATAAGAGGAGGTAATTTACATGGAGTTGCTTTTCTGCTTCTTTCGTTCTCTTTTCTCACTCAACGTGACATCTCGGGCCTCAGGTGAGCGTGCCAAACACAGGTGTAATTCATTACATTAATGAATACCTACTTATTGTTAGCTGCTTTAGTTTTACAGTATTAGTATTATGCCGGGTAGCGATACTGCAATATTTTAGAGATGCGAGTCTTTTACATAGATGCCTTTTAATTACTGTAAACCACAATTTTAAATCTTTGCTGAGCAAATGTTTTCCTTGTGTATTTTTCTAGATAGCTGTACTTTTTTGAGTAGATTTATAATTCCGATAGCATGGACCTCACAACAGCTCCCACCCGGAAACAGAGCATAGAGATGTTTATAAGAAGTAAGGTAAATTCAATTTTGTCCAAGTATGGCCACAATATCTTTTCTCTTGTTGAAGGAGGTATAAAAAAAAAACTGTCGCATGTAGCCACAAGAGGGCGCCAGTTAGCTGTTTGGTTAGCTTACGAAGCTAATGGTCAGCCATGGATGAGAGGTTTTATTTGATTGAACTGTAGTGACATAGATACGCCACGAGGATGTGCTAGCGGATCGGAAACAGCAATGCCTTGTGTGAACAGTATTGGCTCTTTGATATTGACATTGACATTGTATTGGTGTTGTGGCTTCCAACACTGCAGAGGTATTTTGTGTGTAGATGTTTTGGTGGTTACATAATGCAGCCTCCAAGCGCCATTGGCTCCTCCTCCATCCTGAATGTGAAGTTGGCATTGGGTGCAGATTTTACTTGTAAAAATAACATTCTCGTGGCTCATGTTGAGCAGCTGTTGTTTGGCTATGAAGGTGATCAGTGCAGTAGAGGATTCCTGCCAGGACGGGCCCATATCAGGCCTGCGCTCTGAATATACTACCTGCCCATTTACCCACTCAGTCCACTTGGCTGCAATAGACGCTCACTCAGCAGAAGGATACTGGTTTGGATTCATTAGATGTGGAGTTGCCCCTCATTGTATTATGTGTAGAAGGGGTGGGAGTGCACCGGTCAGCAGTTCTGGAGGAGAAAGAGGACACTGCTCTTCATCACATACTTTCTCATGTATTATGAATGCCTGTGATGTCCGGTCGTGAGCTTGGCTGTGTGTGAGCTGCATGTAGCCAGAGATGCACACTTTGCATTAGCATTGCCCTAAGATGCGTGAAATCCAAATATTCTATTCTGCGATGCATGCACTTCGAACACGCTCAGAAGGGACATTTAAGGTCTTATCAGGATTTGGCCAAGAAATTGATATAGTGAGTTTCTGATGAGGACTGATGAGACATGGTGGTTCGTTGACATCAGAATCAATGATCTTCACCTCTGTTGAGCAAGGATGGAAGAAGTCAGATGGATGTTTTACTTCACACCTTCTTGTATTTTTAGGGATGTATGCAACATGTGGTGAAGTCAATTTCACACAGTCTTTAGTCTGATAAATATTTTGCAATGTCAGTACCATTTTTATTTTTATTTTATACAGGGATCAGGGTGTGGTTCAACTCACTGCCGAAACTATTCATGATATATGTGTAATATTAAACAACAACAGCAACAACAACAATAATGAAGTAGGATTTGAACAGTATTTTTGTTGAACAATATAAATCTCCAAAGAAAATCATAATCTTGTTTTTTTAAATTTGGGTCTTGTTCTCAATTTTCATGAATGCATTAAGTTGAATTTCATTCATATATTGCCCAGCCCTAACCATAAGATAAAAACCATTCAATGTTTGTGCCTTTTCTACATTTGTAGATGTTTCCATCGTGCAGCTTTATGCCTGGGTCTGTTTGTTCATTTGTATAGGTTGTTTAAAACAAAATATGTTAGTATTTGCATGACAGAATTTCTTCAGATTTGGCACAAATGTTCACTTGGATTTGGCAGAAAAAAGGTCAAGGTCAGTTGTGACTACATAAAACCTGTTTGTAGCTGTAATGTAATAATTGAGAGAATGTTACAAATGGATGAATTATGTTGCAAGGATAGTGGATGCACCTGACTGAATCTACAATTTTTCAATGATGTTATAGACCACCTCAAGTTGTGGTAAAATGGTTTGTTTTTGATATTGTAAAACGACTTTGAGTGAAATAATGTCATCATGCTAGAACATCAGTATTAGGACTGCCACTGAAAAGAATGGATGATTTCAGCACTATGTTTAGCCAGCTGTGTACAGCTCATGTAAGTAGTGGAATTGCCTTTTGAAAAGTGTACCTGTTGTTCTGTTACTGGTCTGTTTCATAATCCTGCTGATTACAGGCATATGTGAGGGTGTGGAAGCAATGAAAATGTTAGGCAACACTTCCTTGTGATCTCAGCAGGCACTGAGCTTGTAAAGCTGACGACAAGCAGCTGCCCCCTGCTTCACCTGGGTGGCTTTTCCCCTGTGGAAAAGAAAAGCACTTGGCGGGTTTTACAGCCCAGAGGCAGAGGAAAGGAAACATGTTTCTACAGCCTGCATGTATGATGTTCATGTATGTGTTAAAGTCAGTAAGTTACTGCCTTGTCTTCACATTTTACATACATGGCAGTGACTGTGAAAGCTGTAACAATGCCAAATCTGATCCCTGTTTGCATGTGCTGGTTCTGCACACTGTTGATAAATGCAACCTTGTTCCCCATTCTCAGAAGAGGAAGCACAGGGGGAAGGAGCACATACTGACCCTGGCATGTACATATATACTCACAGAAAATAACACTCACACAGACACGTACAAACATTGAAAGAGTATGAGTGACAGTCGTGTCTGTTCGCACATATACACCCCTCGATATTCTTGGCAGAGTGCAGATTGTTTGTGCCATGTGCTTGATGAACTAAATGTGACTTGCACTTCATGTGCACATTTCTGCATTTGTGTGGATATTTCAACTTGTATACAGATGCTCTGTAGCCCACATCAGTTATTTATAGCTTTCCACATTATAGCTCAGAGATGGATTTTGATAATCATTGCTTGATTTGCCGTGACTAGTGTTTCCAGACATGCACCGAAAGCTCTGTTTAGAGCAGCTTTAATCACATAATTGATCAATTTGCATGACATTAATTAGGTATTGTGATTTTCTCTTAGTGCTTTTATGATTGCCATTATTTAGATCATTCTATAAGGCTAATAAGAATGAATGATATACAATTGATATAAGTATAATAAAAAAAAGTTATCAAATGAATTAGTTAGAAATTTAAAAAAAAATATAAATGTAATCTGTTTGTTTTATAGTATATTATTGTGTATTTTTTTCTCCAGCCATTATAATTTGCTGATAATTGATTTATATTTATGTTCTTTATCTAAATTTACTCTAATAATTTTATTGTTAGTATTGCTGTTTTGTTTTTGTTTGTTTTTTTCATTTCTATTCATACATGATAGATTTAAAAAAAAAAAAAAGTTTTGTTCCTGTAGACTGAAAAAAACATCGGGATTTGTCCTTGAAACTGAATTCTTTTTTTTTTTTTTTTGCAATTTGTTAATATTTGGAGATCTGGATGTCCTAAAATGTGTCAGTTGTCACATTCAGAGGCTCTGTTGTAACCTATTTGACTTCTTCAGAGATAACATTTGTTTTTGTCCAATGAGAAGAGACTTGACTTCCTGCCATTATTTCCCCATTCACATGGATGACAGGTACATTTAATATCTTTCCTGTTTTCTACAAGCTTCATTTTGTTTTTATTACATTCTGTGGGTTTGTGCACCTGTTTGTGTAAATCTGTTGTGCATTTGTAGTGAGAGCCTAGCCGCATGTGCTATATTTAGACAATAGGTGTACTTGTACATATTACCTTAATGGATGTGTGTGTTTTGTATGTATGTATGTGAATGGAGATGTGTGGATCACAAGCCTGCTCAGTGTGAGTCATACAGTGACGTGAACAGCCTCAGTCACTCACACGCCTGGCCCCAGCACATGGCTCTCAGACAACACACTCCCTGCCTTCACGTGCTGTCCTTCCCTTTTCTCTCTCTCTCTCTCCTACTCTTTCTCTGAGTCTTGATTTTTTCACTTTACCAAGAACCCACCCATATCTTTAGCTCTGCCTGTTGCTTTACGGACAATGGAAGCCATTATTTTTGCCTTTTTTAAGCACATGCTGATAACCTACTTTCTCTGGGAAAACAAGAAGTTAAACAAGTGGAGGACCTGTTTTCACATTTACAATTCTCAGCAGTCATCTGTTGAATTTTAATGCTATTTTCTTTTTCGTGCTACTGTGCTTAGATTAAAACTCATTTATCCTGCTAAATAGTCATCACTTCTGTTGAAAATACAGATCAGTCAAGTTATTAGTATTTACTGCCTTTTTCCAGCTTAAAGTAAACAAGTCCCAACCACTTTTGTTGTAGTCGGGCACTTGATCAGGCACTGTCTTGCTGGAGTTGCTTAAGCACCAAGAAACCTTTGCCATGAATCCCTGTGAGTTTTTTTTTGGAAATGGGTGGGATTCTTAGAAGTGAAGATGGATAGGAGGTCAGATGTATCTTGGAATACAGCTCACATACATATAGGCCTAACATTGAGCAGCAACTACATTTACACCAGCTGCTAAGTTTTCAGTTCAGCTTTTATTTCCTTAATGTGCACATGGAAAGTCACTTTACAAGAAAATCTTTACACTAATGTACTTGCACTATTAACTGTCATTGCTAGTATTATGTGAGGGTCTGAAAAACTTGATGTTACAGGTTCAGTGACCCACATAACTCTGACTGAAATCCCAGCTTAACCTGTCTTCCTCACTTGTACCGGCCTTATGGAAAGGCAGTCAGTGTGTGTTTACCTCAGAACCAGTCTCTGCTCTGTAACTCCAGATGTAGCACTTTCATCAAATTCCAGCGAAGCCCAGATAAAATCTGCTGATGTTGTTTTCAGAAAATATGTCTTAAATCCTTGGCTCTTATACAGACATTTACATCACCTCCTCTGCATGCATCACATTTCCAATAAACCTGTTGAATGTAAGCTATTCACACGTTATGTTGCACACATGCCAGCATGTTGTGTTAAAAATGTTGGAGCTTATGGTGGCAGTTTTACAGCATGTAAGCAGCAAAGAGGCAAACACGAACAACAGCTGATAATGTAAATCCCCTAGTCTAGTTTGTCCCCATTCCCACCTGCTAACCTAACTGTTCCATCCCATGCCTTTGGCACAGTGTGTTTGTGTATCTGCAGGTATAGAGTATTTGCATCTGATTATGTGGGGGCTGCTTTACGTAACTGCCTGCCTTGGCCCCAGTGAAGGTGTTACTGTAACACGTTGTGTGCTGACTGCATGTGAGCAACCACTCACATGGGACCTGCTGTTTGCCCTCCTCCCTCCCCCTCCAGGTGTTTGGATTAGAGAAGGAAGGACTGAGTAGTGGGGAGGAGTGGGGAGGCCCTTTACTGTAAACTGACTCCACTGCTGTCACTGTGTACACTTACACCCAGCTTCTGACTCTTTTACTTCCTTCTGTCTCAAGGATCTCAGCCTTTTATATGCAGTTTTTACTAAACTTTGTAGTTGCATTTCTTCCTCTTTTGGTGTTACTGTGTCATGCTTTTACTGTCAGCGATCACATGAACATGCCCTCGCTGCCAGTGAACTTCATCTCTGTTTAAAATAGTATTGTATCTTCACAGGCTGTAAATCTTTTGATATTTTATTCCACATGCTGTTTGTAAATCCATAAGTTAATCAAATAATTAACTAGATACTGTTATAAATAAGTAAATTTAATAATTAGCTCAAAGTATATTTATATCATGACATCCAGAAAAAAAAAAGGAAAAAAATGTGCAATAACAACAGGAAAAAACATGTTCACCATCTCTGCACTTCAGCAGCTTGACATTGATTATGGATTATTAACAGTAACAGCCTAAATTAGGCCTACTTATGCATTTTAAATCAGTGATACAAAACATTGCATTCATTGTTGGCAGCTGGATTTTGATACGGATCCTTTTTATAGTTCTTTAATTCTTTATCATTAACTATATGGGGTTGGTACGGATCCTTTTTATAGTTCTTTAATTCTTTATCAGTAACTATATGGGCTAAACAACCATTAAAGTTTTTTGTGTGTTTTTTGTGGGGGTTTTTTTGTGGTTTTTTTTTTTACACCCTGGAAACTCAAACTTTTATGCTCATTATCTAATACAACTATCCAATAGGCAGAAATTAATCCTTTGTCATCCCATAGAAAAGGTGTCCCAAAAGAAGGTTGAACTATCAAAACAAATTTGGTAAGAATGTAATAAGACAAGTGTGTTGTTCTTGACACAGAAATGTCATCTGAACTTTGAGTATGTCCGAAGGCTTGGATGACTTGTGAAAAATTTCATAAAACAGTGCAGCAATTTGGAAACAAAACAATGAAAGCCAAAGTCAATAAAAGCATATACTTTTAAATTTAACAAATAGTCCACCAACATAGTAAGTATTGTAATCTGCAGTTCCATTTAGCCGCCATTCAGTTTCCAATAACTATACATCTGCTGCACTGGCGATCTTCCTCATCGTAATGTTTGTGGCTGATTTGAAAGCTATTTTCTTTTTCTGGTTTAACCAGAGAAGTTGCAATTGGACACTTCCTGTATGAGTGGTTGTTTTTCAGTTGTCGGTGCAGCCCTGTGAAGAGTTGTTTATGAGATTATTGTACCAGGAAGCCCCCTCCTTCTCTTTTGTCTCTCACTTTAGTTCGTCCTTTGACACTTTATACAAGAAACAGGAAGTACTTCTTTTGTCTGCTGGCTAATGCAGCATTGAGGCTACAGGTGTAATCTTACTAAACAGGACTCACAAGACTAGAGCACACGTTGCCTTTTATGTGTAGATACACTTTGTGCTCTTAATAGGCCTTGCTTACATATATATGTTGTGCAGTTTTACAGTAGCAAACAGGAGTCCATGCTGCATTCTTTACAGTCACTTGAACCAGGACGGCTCTAGACAGATGGATGAACCTGCTGACACTAATCCACTGTATGAGGTAATGGAGTTAGCCTGTGTTTGTGTACTCCTTCACTGCCACTCCTGACTTACTGACTGACCTACTTAACCAAGAACTCACGTGGCACCAAAGTAAGCACACACATACACACACTTGGTGTTCCTTTCCCATAAGTTGTGTGTGTGTGTGTGTTGCTTACATGAGATATGACCCTGTCATTAATTCAGGGCTAGGTGTTGGTGCACTAGAATATCCTTACACAAAACACCTTCTTTAGTTTAGTTTTGGTGCTGGAAACCATTAAGGTAAAATGTTTAAGACCCCTATAAATGACATTAGAAACTTAAAGTTAAATGATCAGATTTGTTCTTAAATGTAGATTGAATCAGAGAAGGTCAGGGTGGCAAGTGGTAGTTAGTGCAGACTTCACATAGAGGGTGTGTGTGTGTGTGTGTGTGTGTGTGTGTGTGTGTGTGTGTGTGTGTGTGTGTGTGTGTGTGTGTGTGTG
>JAPTYQ010000029.1:5419117-5429542 GCA_029814465.1 Ostorhinchus cyanosoma
TGATAAATATAGGTCAAGGGCCCCACAGAAAGGAAGGAGGGAGGTGGGGCTTAGGCAGGAATAACAAGGCCTTTTAACATTTGGGTAAAATACAAGGGTGGTCAGACAATCTCATAACTAGACAGATAAGTGCGGCAGAACTCCAACACAGCAGAAAGCTCTCTAATGAGCTGAACAGGTTTTTAAAGACATGTCTGTCACTCTCTGATTAGACAGGGAACAAAGAAATAATCTTTTAAATGCTACTAAGAAGAGCTGAGTGTAGAATTTTGAATTAAAACAAAGCCAGAAACAAATAAAATGTGTCAGTAAGCAAAAAAGAAAATCTATTATGTTACAGGTCTTTTATTACCATTGCAGGATAGACTGGAAAAATGATTAGGGTACAGTGTAGTTAATTGTGCTTCTGCATAATTTGCATCACCACATAGGACATAACAATGTCAACATGTGCACCATATGTAATGAATATGCTCAACTCTGAAGAGGAGACACTATTCAGCAGCAAGGCCAGTAAATACATGTTACACCTAACATGTCTGCACTGTTATATTCAGCTGCATAAGCACTATAACACTGTCTGAATCTGTAATCTCATAATCTGACAAAGTGTTTCCACTGGATATACTCTACTCTTCCCAGGACCTGACAACATTATGTAAGTACAGATGTATGTGCACTGAAGATAGATTCCATCCCAGATTCTGAGAATGGGATGGTTTGAAGCTTCAAATCGCTCAATTCTGCTTGGGACTAATATTTTTGTCCTTTTTCTGATTTAAATATATTTAGTGTTTACAAAGACATTTAATTGCTCCATGTTTGTTTTTAGTTCAAGTGTTGCTCTCTGGATTTTTTCCTCGGCTTTGGTGACTGCTTGAAAATCATCCTCGTGAGCTTTTCACATGCGGCTGCTGGGCACGGGAGAGAAAGAATGAGGGGAGAGCCTTTTTCTCAGCGTGTCCCACTGACCCAGAAACAGGGGACCGACTGTACTCTGTAAACACAAGTCTAGCAGCCTACACTGTACAGCTTGCCAGAATGTAGGTCAACAGAGCACAGAGAGGTGAAGCAGCAAGAGACTGGTAGAGATTGGAAAAAGACAAGAGGTTGGGGAGACAAAAAAGGAGGTGCAGAGAATTATAGCATAATCTAAATATAGATGGAGGTGAGAGTAAGTGGAGCATAGACAAAGAAATAGCAGGAGAGTTAAAACAAAGAGAGTGATGGAGATGAGATTATAGCTAGAAAGGGGGATAAACCAGTTGCGACAATGTTGGTATTGCACCAGTAGAAAGAATGTGTCACCCATAGCAACAAAAGGGGGAAAACAGAAGGGGCAGCCAATCGTGTTGTACTTTCTCTCCTTTCCTTTGAACCAGTGGCTTGACACGGCCTAAAGCAGATGGTGAAAAAAATTATGTTCTGTAATAAAAGAAAGGTGACTGACGTCATCCACTGTTTTAGCCTGTATAGGTTTCCAACAGTCGATATATGCACAGCACATGAATGAACTCATAGTGGTGGCTCCCACTCAATCTGTGCATTTGTGTCACTCCCTCTGGTGCACCCCTCAGTATTAATCCATGTGAATGAGCAAGAATCATTGTACAAAGTGGCTCTTCTTCAAAGCTTATTCTGTGATCTATTGCATTCAGTGTGTCCTCATTCATCAGGCTTCCAAAATGGAAACATGGCAGATTTAAAAACCCAAAAAAACAAACAAAACTGCCATAAAGGAAAGTTAAACTACACCTATTTCCTCTGCATGCAGCTATTAACAACACAGTGAAAATTTTACACCTTACATACAGATCCTCTGCAGCAAGAAGACCTGCAGTGTATTGCAGCTACACCCCTGAGCAAACAATTTCCATGGCCTGACCTAGATTACTCTTTTTCTATTTATCATATATTCTTCATGTGTCATCACCAGGTCTCTGTGGCACTTGTGGAATGATAGCATAGTAAAAGAATCCAAGTTGAACGCACTCACACAACCACAGGGGCCGCGCCACAAGAGTCTAAATGTGGCAATGAGCTTTGGAAACAGTGGACTGAGTTCAAACCCTGCACGTGTTTCTGTAGAGCGTTTCAGGAAATGGGAACAGGGCTAAAATAAAAAGGAGAGGGGGGCACTGCACCACTTCAGAGAAAAGAATGATGAAACTGTTACCCCCTCTCCCCCACCCCCTGGGAAGAATGCAATGTGCGGCACGTGGTACTGGGTTGGGGGTCGGTGTCATGGGTGGGGTCTGCTTGAATTCCAAGTCTAGGGCCCAACTTTATCATCCCAAGAAAATTAAGGTGGTGTTGAGGGGGACCTAAGGAATCAGGCCGCATGCCAGCAAGGCGGAGTCCTATTCAAGCTTGATCCTTGTTCCATGAACACACAGCCATATCAGCCATTTCTCAAAAAGGGAAAAAAGCAGAGTGACTCAGTCCATGTGTTTTACCAGTCACATGTGCTTCCTTGGCCTACTAAATGCTATAATTCGCCTCTCTGGTGCACCAAACCGCAGCACAATAAGAAAGCATGGTCCTCATCTTTTATCATCTTACATGTGACAGGAAACTCTGAAAATACACTTGATGCAATCACCTTAATAGGTAGGGCTGTTTTACTTCTGAAGAGTGAATTGGCTCAAAAAAACCAACCAAACAAACAACAACAACAAAAAACTCAACAGAACCCAATCTTTTTTCAGTCTTTGCATGCCTATCTGTCTGTTTCTTTGTTATGGCGGGGTAAGGATTTATTTTTGTGGGATTTGGATTGTGCCTTTCCAGTGAGCGGCGGCTGTGCGCCTCTCCCCCTCCCACTGGACTAATGTGACCTACATTTATAGCTGGCATAGAGACCCACTGTGAACGCCAACCAATTGGCAGAGACCGCTTCACAGCAAAGCGCCGCTGTGCATAGCCACAGACTATGGGTTTCCGCCGATTGCATAATCTACCCCATTCTTTAATCCATTTTAATTATTTAATTCATTTATTATGCAACCTGCATAACCTCTTTGGCGTTCTCCGCACGGTATGGCGTCAGCTATACTGTGACACACGCAACACTAAAGAATGCGTAAAATTCTTACATTCGTGATTTCCCTTGTGGAGAACAACAGGGCCCTTGACCCTTTAACAATGATGTATATCTGAATCTAAAGCAGTAATGTGTAAAATTGCCGCCACACTGCTTTATGTGTAAATGATAGGAGTATAATGATTTTGATGCATGTGATGTCTTAACACATGCCGTTTCTCGTTGGGAAGAAGCTGCATACAGTAAAAGAAGTGAATGACCCTATCCACGTGCAGCCAGTGTAACATGCCGCTAGTGTGTAAACTGAAGCAAAACAACAGATGTATATACTATTACATTAATCTGGTAAACGCTCCATCATTGTGCCTGCGCTTGACCAACACAGGACAATAGTTCAGTAGCTCATGTGGACATCGGCCAAGGAGACGCTGGTAGAGCCGCTCAGGTTCAGTTAAAGGACACGTTGTATTGTTTCATTTCGCCTCTGGATTGATTGGCCACAAGTTAATGAAGCAATCACTTATCATTCACGTAGCAAAACATTATGAGAGATATGTTACCCGGCATGCCTCCTTTGTTACACTGTCTGACAAATCGTCTTCATGCATATTTAATAGAATCTTCAGTCATCCAAGGCAACCCACATGAATCTAACTATGAGATTCAGTCCCTACATCAAAAAATAGAGGCATTTCAGTAACAAAACACTCATTAAAAGCTATCAAATTACCCGAAGGTGAGATCTATTAATACTGTTACTTAATTTGTCCAGGAGCCCACATGAACACATCTGACCCAAATTTGCTCCAGATGTTCTGAGCAGCTTTCCACACCTCACCTTGCAGCGGCCGCAGTCAAAAGCGCCGGTGAACTTCACTGTTCTTCATCCTTTCTATTTTTAGCTCCAATCAAACGCGGCGATTGTAAACAGAGAGAAGTAAGCCCCCCAGAAAAGAGAAGGTCTCTCTACGTATCCAGGACGAACGAGTACAGCTCGAGCATGCATGCCTGCCAGTGTGTGCTCTGGTGTGGGTTGCTCCTCAGACTGCCTCTAAAGGGTTAACCCGGGAGGCTGCACAGCCGCGTTAACCTTTACAGAGAGCTGCTACACGTGACAGAGAGAAGTGTGTCCTCGGAGCTTGTATGGGATTTTTCCAGTTGTCTGTATGGACTAGCCTACTAACCTAAAAGAAGTCGAGTATAAATAAATCTCTCTCCAGAAAGGCCCGGCAACAGCAGAAAACCAATAAATAAATAAAAACCTTGACACTAAACAACACTATCATGTTAAAATAATAATAATAATAATAATAATAATAATAATGATGATAATAATGATGATGATGATAATAATATGCATCAAAAGAATAATGCATGAATTGCCATGAATTACAATAATCGGTGGTATTGTTGCTATTCTTTGCCACTACCAAATTGACACTACACTTGCACTCTCAGGCTCTTTCATGCTAGATTAATACCATTTCATCAGTCCGTGTGCATTATGACAGCAGGTGCATCATTAAAATCACAAATAGAAATACAATCTAAGCTCGCACCTGAACGCACCATGACCATGAATATGTGATCGGGTTTTGCATCACAACAACAGCAGCGCGGATGCGTGTTGACCCTGCCTCATTACAACCATGGCACAGCTCCAAAATATCTCCATTCAGGGTCCTGCGTTATCACCTTTTTCTGAAGGAATCCCATAACCTTTGGCTGGCTATCACCTCTTCCCTCCCTCATCATTTTGACACATACAAAGAAACAGAAATGCACAGAGACCCTCATAAAGCTCCCGCGCTGAAACTATAGAGAGGAGAAAACAGCCTCGCCTTGACATTGAGAAAACGCTCCGAAGCACCAAAACAAACACTCATGGAGTCAAGGCGCAGGGGCACTCCTCACGAAAAGCAAAAAACACTGAGCATATCCATCCGTAAAAGACTCTGTGGGTTACTGTCGGTTTATTATTATGCAGCTGTTAATAGCGACACTTACCTTTTTGTCTAAAAAAACTGAATCCACTTGGGGCACTGGCAGCCCCGCTTCCCGTCAACAATCCGCTTTGCGCATGGGCTGGTCACACACCGTCCGTCACTTCCAAAACACAAGCTCTCCGATTAGTGCAGGTATGTGCAGGACTATGAACACAGTGATGCTTGATTTCAGTGAGCTCCTCATGTCATGTTAGAGACTTGCTCCAATTTCCCTCTCTCTTCTTCTTTCTTGCTCCCCTTTTCTGTTTCCTCTCTCTCTCTCTCTCTCTCTCTCTCTCTCTCTCTCTCTCTCTCTTTGCTTCTCTCTCCGAGTCTCTAAATGTATGTTAGTAGGTCAGTTGTTGCATAACAGGACGCTTTGGGTGCCTAGTCACGTTTTTTGTTTCTCTCTCCGCTCTGCCCCCTCCCTCTCTCCTCGCCTTCAAATCCTGTTGCAGGAGAGGAGATGCAGGGGGAGGAGAAAGGCCTGGAGGGGAGGGACCAGGCTCAGAGCCAGACTTAGATATAGACCTATGATACCCATAATAAGGTTACTAGACTTTAAACCACAGCACTGATATCACAGTAGAAACATGCACATGCAAACAAGTCACATGCACTGAAATAAGAAAATCAGAAGGACATGTTCTACCCTTCACTGTCTCGGTTTTAAGAAATGCAGTTTGTGCTTTGTTCATGCTGTACTTTACAAATTAAGTGTGTCATGGTCATAGTTTGTGGGGCAGATTGTAAAAAGTGTGTTGCGTTGCTTGCACTGCCCATGTCTAAAGCTCAAAGCTCTCTGCAGAAGTGTTATGATGCTACTTTAGAATTATTCTAATATGTGGAAGGTTAAATAGTATATTTCTGGAATCCATTGCAGTAATAATACAGGAATAATCCAGTAATACAAGCAGCTTCTTGATGATGAGAAACTAATGATTCATATTTGTGTTAGAGAAATCAAGTGCTTTATAAATATTGCATCTGTCTCTCTAACCATGCCAGAGGCAGTGATTGAATGGGACATCGACAAATTACTAAAAAGAGTGGAAAAATATACACTACAAACAAAAAGGTAAGGATGTTTTGCAAGTAACTGATTTGCTCTAGCCACATCCATGGCTTCCAAAGGACGTTGCACTGATCCACAATTGTGACAAAACATAAAAAAAAAAACAGCAGCAAAGAAAAGAACATCTTCATTTTGGCTTCTGTTGACTTGAATAATGTAAAAATTGGACCAGAAAAATAAGCACCTCAAGTGTACAATTGTTTGTATTACCATGATGCTCAATTTGGTTTAGCAGTGTTCATTCAAGCAGAATCATGCTGAACTCAATGTAATAGGAAACAAACAAATAGGGAAAAAAACCAGGGGAATGCTAAAAAAAAGTGGATTTATTAAATAGCACCTAGGACAAAAAAATATATATATCCTTAAGTTTTCGTTTGTAGGGTATTTGTAGCACAGTCAAGTAAATGACATATTTACATCCCCGCACACAAGTTTCGGAGATATGTTTTTGGTCCGACCACCTCCGCCGCCGGATATCCTACATGTTAACTTGAAAAATATTGGGTTTAGAAATTCCATATTTCCCACATCAATCAATATCATCAAGAGAAAGACCTGATTCGATTTTGGACGATTTACCATTTCTACATTGGCCACAAGGGGCCGCTCATTTGTGGCAACTATTTGTCTGATTGACTTCAAATCAAGTGCAAATGAAAGGTCATGACCTCACATCATGACATCATAGCTGTCTGGTTAAGGATTGGGGGGTGTTTGGGGATATGAATGAATGAATGAACAGTTTATTTTTGGTTTGTACAGTTATCACTGCTCACAGTACAACAACCACAATAAACACAAAAAACCCCAAAACAAACAAAGAAAAAGGAATAGGCCAGAAGCAGAAGCTTATTTTTTGCCTATCCTTCTCACCCTACACACCACTTACACTATATATTAAATTTATATCCCTAGCCGTCACTTCCAATCACTAGTTTTGTCTAGTTTGTATGTTGGGTGTGTGTATAAGGATAAGGCACTCTGGTAGGTCTTTCCATTGCTCCTATAAGTTAATTACTTTTATTTAAGGCCAATTTAGCCCAATTAACTACAGCAAACATACTCACAGTTCTTCATGCACTGCAACACTCTTCATTTGTCTTTGTCGTACAGTTTCAGGTTCAGTTTTAATGTGCAAAGCCACATTTGTTCTATAATGCCCTGTCTTGTATCCGTAATCATTTCATAGCTGTTAGTCTTAAGGCCTCATATAATATAATGTTATTTGTCTGACACTCCTGCTTCTAACACACCAGAAAAAATGACCTGTACAAACCCTGTGTTTTTGGTTCAGGCCAAATGTTTTGACTTTGGCATCCTGTATAAAACCACTTGGTGTTGACACTTTAAGCATTGGTGTGTTAAATCCATATTAAAAGCTTGAACACAAGGGGAAAAGTTGGGGGTTTCATAATGTTACAGTTCAAGCCTGCCAAGCAGTCACTGCCTGTCATTATATTGTTACAATAAGTTTTGAACTTCAGTGTGGAACCCGGCAGTGAAACTGACTCCTCAGACTGAATGCAACCTTATTGTGTAACTGAGCTGCATGTTTTGATTCAGCATGATTACAAGCTGGAATGTCTGTCATGCTGGCAAAGCAAAGAAGGGACTCGCACCAGACCAAGGGAGATTAGCTATTCTGTTGATCTCACTGTGGTTGAAACACTCTATTTGGATTGAAGAACAGTGTCTCAACTTTGAATAAGCACAGGCTGTTACTGCGATCTATCATGCTGGCATGCAGGGAGCTGTTTCAGAGAGAGAGGCGTGTCCCAGACGGGTGTAACAAGAGTTTAGATGAGACATATCTGCTTAGTGATTGTTGTTGATGCCTAAACACAAAGCATGCTTGACAGACTTTACATCAGTGAAAGCCGCAGTTTGCTCCTATGTGTGTTTTATTCAGGGTTTTGATTGTAGTCTGGATATTGCAGTGACTCTCTGAGATGATTTATAGGGTGCAACGTGAAGCACTGGTTTCTCTATATATGTCCTATAGCCCTGAAGCTTATTAAAACCAAAGCAATTCAAACATTTTCAGGCTTTTTGAATGTCAATAGAATTCAGTGTACTGTCATTTGCACTTGCAGCCAGCAGTTCATTCTGATTTAAATGTAGCCAATAGCAACTGTGCTGTTCAGTTTATTAAAGCAGCTCCGTATGTCACCTCACTCCAATCGTTTTGCTCCAAATGTAATGATACCAAAGGTTTGTTTTGTGTCTCTGTAATTGCATGGCACATTATCCACACAGTGATTTCAACTTGAATGTTCAAGAAATCAAAGGCAAAGACGAACACAAAAGCCAAATGCATATCTGTAACTGGAGTAAAATTATGGAATAACCTGGATAAATAATTAAAAACATGTTCTTCAGTCACCGCATTTAAAAAGATGTTTAAAACTAAGGTATTCAATAAATATAAAATTTTAGAGTAAATTAAGCCAATTATCAATATGAATCTAAGACTTTGCTCAGATTAAATCATTTGTTTTATTATATTATTGTTTAAATCTGTGGCATTTTGTTATCTTGTTCTGTTTATGCATCTTTCTTTCTTGTAAATAGGGTAAGCATAAATAAGCTGTTGCTTCAGCCTACGCCTTTTCGCCTATGTCGGTATGGAGATTTAAACTGTATGTATGTATGTATCATGTTCTGTCAAATGGACGAATAAATTACTACTACTAATGGAGGATCAGTGTTGACGCCTGTGAGGCAGATGAATTCTCTACCTCCTTTAATCAGAAGACTGTACAATGCATGGGTGTGCACTCTAAGTAGAAGTGTATGGTCAGGAAATGTATTATTTTGACTAATACAGGAACCTTCTATATGCAGTATGAAGGAAATAAAATGGGATCCGATTCATAAAACAGTTTAGGGGAAAATTTAATAGCAACCATATTTACCACGAAAACTATTATTTTCTTGGTCCTTTAAAATTCCTGACAGCTACCAGCTCTGAAATAATTTACAAAATGACCTGAAATTGTCAGAGAGAGGGGGCAGTGCATAGACTAACAGAAATTCAACTGAAAGAGATGAAAAAAATACATAGGCTATTAAATGTAAAAAAAAATAAACACACAGATCACAAGAGGAGATTGAGATTTTTTAGTATTAAAATGAAACCTACAGTGTGAACAGTTACATTTAATTTTTGTTACAGTGAATTATTTGGGCAGTAGTTTTATGTTACAAATTTTATTGCATAGAAGTAAAAAAAAATAAAATACAAAAGAGATACATGGATACAGGATTTTGGGGAGTAAAAACAAACAACCAAAATGACTCTCAAAGGATTTGCCAAGTGGACCTCCTACTGTAAAATATTCAGCTTAAAGACAAACAAATAAATAGTATAAACCATTTTATCACAGACACAGAGAAAACAATAAGGTGTAAAAAAAAAAAAAAAAAAAGTGAGAATAGTCTTCACTTATTTGTGTCCAGAAGTCACAGAATATGTTCACAGTTTGTAATGCCACTCGTTTTATTGGTACATACTTTAACTGCAGGAGCTATTCTGCTTACATAAATTATTTGCGATTTCACATTTAATTCGGTGCTGACTGACCCTGGTATTAATGTTCATTTTAATAAATTTCACTTTGTCACAGTGATTTTTAATTTTTGAATTAGTCTTCTTTCTATTTTCTACATTAAATCTTCTCCTGATTGTCTTTGTGAGACCAAGCATCTGTTTTGGTATTGTCTCAACTATCATTCATTCAGTGTCCACTTCACAGTCACATCTGGGGTGACTCTAAATGATTACGACTGAAGAACGACCACCATTCCTTTACATCTCTTAGTCTGGCCTGCTCCTCTTTGTTTCCTTCTTTGGCTGGAAGAGACAAACAGCTCTGAAGGAGCAACACCATTGGCTGTGAACTTATGTCCCCCTCCCCCATAAAAACACACATTCTCTCTGTCTCTGCATCACTCCCTCTCTTTTTGCACCCCATCCTTATCCCCACCCTAATGTTTCCCCCCCTTCCAGCTATGTCTGCAAGCGTTCCCATGGCAACTGTCGCACTGCCTGCCTAGCAACAGGCTTTTATCCTTTCACTGGAAAAAAGGGGAGCAGACTGGGGGAAGAGGGGGTTGCGGTTTTTATGGGTGCATGGTTGCGGGTGAGGATGATGGGATCGTAATGACAGTGTGTTGCAGAGGCTTCATTAAATCAGTCTCAGCTCTGCTTCACACCTGCAGCGCCTGCCTCTCATCTTATTACCTTTCCATTTTCACCACAGGCTTCTCCAGTTTACTTCAAGGCACACGGCAGATCAATTTATTGTGTTTTCATATCT
>JAPTYQ010000029.1:5468627-5481443 GCA_029814465.1 Ostorhinchus cyanosoma
GAGCCTGTAAAATGGTTTGTTCTTTCGTTTCAATGTATAATAGAGTATTTAATTGTATAATAATTGTAAAAAAAAAATAAAAAAAAATAAATAAAGGTTTCCACTTCACGGATTTTGCCTATCACGGGTTCTTTTTGGAACGTAACCCCCACGAAAAACAAGGGTTTACTGTATTTAGTGAGTTTTTAATGTGTCTTGAAATCCCAAAACAGTGTACACTAAGGCACTGCAAAAACAGCAGAGACTGAAACGACTGAAAAGAAAATCCATAGGGGTAAATGCAGTTGATTTGGCTCAATTTCTTAAAATTAGAATAACATATGCTCTGCCCAGCCCCCCAAAAAGTCACATATGCAATGTTTCACTGCACCACTTTTGGTTTTGATTACAGGAGGCCTTCACAGACGTTACATGGGACTTTTCTTTTTGCCACATCATGCTATGTCATGTCACAATAACGTTCATGATTTTTTTCCCCATACATAGTTGCATTAATTTTTGATGATGGAGAATTCAACCTCTGCATCAAGTCTTCATCCCATTCCAAAGTCTGTACTATGGTGAAAAGCTTTATGTGGCAAAAAAAGATGTCACAGTGAATGTCTCCTGTAATCAAAACCAAAGGTTGTGCAGTCAAATATTGTATGTGCAACATTTTTTGTGTATGTCAGGCCACTGAAAAACTAAGCAAAAGCCAATGTTAAGCAAGCTGTGTATATTACAAGCTACAACAGTGACATCTAGTGATGAAGTAGCATCTTGCAACCAGCTGAATATGTTGTTTTCAGTCTGTTTGTTTCACCCCTCACTCTCGTTTTATCTTGGTTCTGAAAAAACAACTTTGTGGTGGCTGTCTTGAGCATCTCGGAGGTTCAGAACGGTTGAACACAAACCAGTGAGTGATATCACATCAAGTTCATCCACTACTTGAATCAGCTTAACCTATAGATCAACAGCCATAATATGTTTGTTTATTTTTTTAAGCTGAGACTCCTTTTCTAATGAAAAACATACTGGACAAAATCTTTTCAGAAGTCTTCAGAAGGATTAGGCTCTTTTACTTTCTTCAATTGTCTTTTGTGAAGTGTAAGGTTTATTTTGTGTCTGCTGGTCTTAAAAGGCTTGAGTGTGTTGCTAACCTTAAATTTGTCACTCTTGAGGGATGGTGCTGGTCTGTTTTAACCAGATGTGTTGGGAGGTGAAAATGTAAAAGCTGCTAAAGAAAAACATCTTGCATCTATTTCTCAGAGCTGATCCACACCACAGACACAGGAGGTGAACGGCCTGGCCTTTAATGCTCAGGCTTCCTAAACACCATCTGCATCAACTTCATCATATGTGGCTGTCTGTGTGCACTATTCTCTGTGTTGTTTTCATTAAACTGATTTGAAACTCGAAGCAAATGGTAACATCTGGCATTTTGGATTTGTATTCAGAATTGTTGTGTAAGCCATTGTGAAATGTCTACTGTGTCTGCAGTTGTGGGAAGGTGACAACTCCAGCCAATTTACACCGGGACATCTGAGCCAGGGAGGTCAGAGTGAAAGTCCTTCCCCTCTTGGCCACACTGGGGATGCTGACAGATGGTACTTAGTCCGCCTAAGCTCTGTGCTTCTCGCTGATTAGAAACTGAACTCTCTTGAGTAAACATGATCACAGGTCAATGGGGTAAAGTTTTTCTTGTGTTTACACTCATGGCATCATGTACTTCTTTCTTCCATTATCTATGTGGTCTATTTCATAATCAAAACAGGCTTTTCCACCGTGACTTACATTTACAGATGGAAAAACCTTTAGAGTGCATTAGAAAAACAGAATTTTTCATGTAAAATGAAAAGTTTGTTCTTAATTCATCTCCTTTGAAATGGGAATCCTGATTAATAGACCAAAGAATTACTTATGACAACACAAAACTGAAAGTGATTCAAGCAATTACTTTGTTTTATTTACCTGCTGGATAAAATGCAAAAATGTATTTAACAAAATACAAATTAGCGTTAGAAGATACATAAAGCATTTAAGCAGAAACTATCGTAACACAGTGATTTATGTTCACATTGGTCTAGATCTTAGATGTAGATTGTACATATTCTATTTGCATAATTGAAGACAACAGAATGGTTGTCCTCAGTTGTTTTCCTTTGACATTTGCCTGTTGATCTGACCAGACTCCCAGCGCTGCCACAGAGTAGCTTTCTGTCCTCCTGCCTGCTGAAGTTTTGGCTCCTGCTGTGAGATGAGACAGAAGGAGAAACGGGATTTAGAAGAGATTAGCTCCTTTTACTTCATCCTCTTTCAGAATTAACTTCTACCTGCACGCATTTACCAATTTGTGCATACCCCCCCCCAAAAAAAACCAACTAACTTAATGTCACTTTTAGCCACGAGGACAGTATAGCAAAATACAGAAAGACAAAATTCAGCAAAGAATTTTCCTTTGGCAAATTATTGTGTTTGGTGGAAAAAGTTATTTTAATCAAACTCACTTTTTAATGTGAGTAAGTCCATTGATTGTCAATTCTATTGAAAAACTGAGGAAACAGTTTGACCAGTTAATCATCCAGGGTTTTGGCACATTTTACAAAGTATCATTATCAACAGAAATGGGACCAATAGGAGCTGGAATAAGTGATGTTAAGAGGCTCCAAAGTTAAAAAATTGTTAACAGTTATTGATTAATTACTTTTACTTTGACAGTTCATGTAGTTTATTTTTTATTTCTTGGGCTTTGTTTTTCTAACAAAGGTAATTTCAGACATGCATATGGTTTTTTCATGGTTTACATGTCCAAACAAGGGTTTGGCTTGAGTCCAACTATCAGGTTTCTCAGAAATCTTACACTACATTTTAATAACAATGCAGATGCCAGGAACAGACATTTTTGACCCTCCATCCTTGCATGTTTTCCAGAATTATTGATGATATAACATAGTTACGCTGCTGACTTGGTATTTGTGTAACAGCA
Source organism: Ostorhinchus cyanosoma (assembly GCA_029814465.1). Classification (NCBI taxonomy): domain Eukaryota; kingdom Metazoa; phylum Chordata; class Actinopteri; order Kurtiformes; family Apogonidae; genus Ostorhinchus; species Ostorhinchus cyanosoma. The sequence goes on from JAPTYQ010000029.1 coordinate 5,471,593, forward strand.
ACGCACAGGCAGATTCAGAAAGGTGGAAAAAACCAGAAAAACAACCATTGTATTTAATGAAGCATGACATATCACCTGAGTCTGTTCAGATTTCACCTGGTCTTTCTTGGAGGGCGGTGGCCAAACTTGTTCAAGTTTCCCCCAGGACTGATGCCTGATATCTGATGGACATATAGGATAAAAAACATGAAATGATGGGATTAAATTTTGGCCGGAAGTTGACCATTTAACAAGTAGAGTTTCATACCCTCAGTGTCTGGAATGAGCCTCTTTATCATTATCTGATGAGATTATTAAGTAGCACTTTTGAGAAAGGTAAAATTGAACACTATAAGCTTTGATGCTATGTGAGTCTAAACTTGCTCTCTATTCTATGCTTGCATGTTATATTTTCTGTGTCAAACGGAAGCTGAGATGTCTTTAGTGCTGATATGGCAGTGAATGTTGCACTGTGTACTGTGTTGCATCATGGACAGTTAGATCAACATGTTACAATTTATTTGACCTAATGACTCATTTCCCCCAGCTCAGCTGCAGACACATTAAGTTGTTGTCGTATAGTTATCACTTCATTTTCACTTTGAGTCAACTCACACAGGATTATTCAGCTGCATTGGCTAGAAATACTGACATGGTGCTACATCATGACACACTAACTATATGCACTGTTTTCTCAGCTTCATCCAAAATCACTTGATCGTCATAAAAAGAACAAAAACAACATAAGAATGCACACGTAAACACAATAAATGTTCTTACCTCAGTGTTTCATATCAGCCCTCTGAGCTCATTTGTATTGAGACAATGTAATGGCAGAGCTTGAACAGCCCCTGGTTGAGCTAGAGTTCACATAGAAGCTGTTATGTTGTCACTCTGCCCACTGGCATCTGCTGACTGAGATCAGACCACTGTCACAATGATGTGTTCTTTACAGACCCCGGCAGGGTGGAGGCTAAGTTGTCTATAAGACTGCCTGGATAACACCATGTGACACTAATGTAGAGAGACATTTATTAAGGTGTTCAAAGTGAGTGTCAAAAGGCTCAGATGAAGAATGAATAAAGACCTAAGTGACTTTTTTGTGAACTTGTTATTGGAGGGATTTAATAAATACTTTAGCATTGTCAACTTTTTTCTTCTCTGTTGAATTGTTCCATAAACTGGCTGCTGAGATGTGTTCACGTCTGTTAGGCACCAAAAGGAGGCAATTAATTAGATTTATTCTGGTACTGTATCTAAGTACAATTTTAACACATTTGTGCTTTATTTCCATTTTATTAATTTATTTCAACATTTCAGTGTAAGGGAAATACCCTCTCTGTCACTACATTTATTTAACAATAATAATCACTTTTTTGATAAAGACTGTACACAGCTGATAATGTGAGACTCTTTTAAATCCAACACATTAAAGATTAAAACAGTAATTTTTGGCCTCTCGTATTTTACAGGTAATCCTGTGTAGTTGCTCTCACACTTGAGATGTTTACAGCTCCAGGAAATACTGATTATTTCCTTGAAACTTGTCAAGTGTTTTCATTTTGGTGACATTTAAAATGATCTAATATCTCACCAAAAACAATTATTAGTGATGCTGTCATTAGTTATCTGTTGAGCTAACATGTCCAACAACAGCATACATTATAAAATAATCATAATAAAAAAAAAAAAAAAACAATAGATAGTGTTAACCTGAAACAATTAGGTTTTTCAGACCTCTGGTTAGGTTTAGCTGACATAACTATTTCTTTATACTTGGACTTATACTTACGGTTGGAGAGGTTGATAGACAACTGTAGGGTATGTAAACATTGGTCCTTTAAGTCCTCATCATTTATCACCCCATATTATTTTTGTATTAAGGTTGGGCTTGAGCTTTCGGATTTATCCGGTGTCCTTCTGTATGAAACTCGATACAAAGTAGGTGAACCCAGCTCCACCTCCAGCAACAAGAGTAACATGCTGTAACAATACTGATGCACAGTACTTTTATTGTCTGTCTGGTTACATTCGTTATGACTCAGACTGCTGACTAACCTGGTACCGATGTGAACGTCGACTTTTCTTCATCTTCAGATTTTTGCCTGTTTTCCCCATACAGTGCTTTTCTCTGTCGGCGCAGCTCCTCTTCTCTTTTCTTTGCCTCCCTTATGTCCCTCTCAACATCTGGCTGCAGAGACAAGGCTGGACGTAACTTAAAGAATGGGTTCTGTTTGAGGATGGGAGACTCTATTCTGGTCTTTTCATTCTGTGTGTTTCTCTTTGCATCCACAGCTGTAGAGCCATCGGTACTGAGGGAGTCCATGCTTCTGTACAGACGCATGTGTTTTTCTTGTTTCGGGTAAGGGTATAAACGTGTTTTGTCTCGGGAGCCCCCATTTGGGCTCTTTGATCTGAGGTTTTCCGGACTTTTCTGTCTCTCTGTGGCAACAGATTCATACAGGCGGAGAGAATGTGCTCTTGAAACAGGGCAACTTTTGAGTGAAAACATCTCTAAGCTCCGTGTGCGCTCCAGCACAGATGGATAAACTTGACCTTTTACCCCTAAAGAGGGGGGCTTTCTGTGCCTTGTTGGACCCTCTGTGTTGTCCTGATGGAAAGCTTCAAACAGCAGTTTAGTATCCTTTAAATGTCGAGTTTGACCTTTGCTGTAGCTCCCTGGGATCTTCCCCTGGTTGACTAGCACAAGTTCCCTCTGAGTCTCTCTACTTATCTCCTTCTGCATCTTCTGCTCTGAGAACTGCCAGTTATTTTGGAGCTCTTCAGTGGGAAGTGGTTCAAGTGAGATACTAGTCTTGAAGGGAATCTCTAAAACATCGGGATTTTCTGCCAGATTGAATGTTCCCTCAGCTCTCTGCAGGTTCTGCTTCCTCTGGGTCACCTCATGGAGCTGCCGCTCCATTGATGTCTCAGCTGCTGAGAATCGGTGGCAGGTTAAGAAGGGAATGTGGGTGAAAGATGCTTCAGTAGTGTTGATTGAGGGTAAGTCTGCAGGCATCCATTTGTCACTTTGTTCAGAATAAGAGTTGTTGTCAGTGCTGTTGTCCTCTAGCTGTGCTGTGGATGAAGACACCTTTGCTTTTGTTTCTTGGTCTTTCACTTTTAAGATTGTGTTTGTTGCCTTAACATTCACAGTGTTAACTCTATTTTCTTCCTTTGCATTTTCCCTTGCCAGATCCCATCCTTCTGTCAAATTGACTACAATCTTTTGCTCTATATTGACTTCTTTGACAACTTGCTGAGTAAACTGGCTCTCTGGCATATGTGCGTCTTGTCGTTGTTGCACAAGCTGCAGACGTTGAAGCAGTTGCTCGCCTTGTTGGATGCCCGTTGCTATCTTACTGCTTTCAAATGTCTGTGGTCCCTCGGCATTTTGTTGCGCATTTAGTTCTTTCTGCTCATCAGAGTCAGCCAAAGGTTCTGAGATGTGGTGTTGGGATTCTGGTGTTGCACTAGTGCTACTTGATGTCCTCACCCAGTCGTACCTTGAGATGTTATAGTTAAAAGACGTGGTGTCAACATCGTCTTGATTGTCACTAGATACTGTTTGTTGGATCTCAGACGCTGGTGGCTTATTTGCTGTTGCATCTGTCTGGTTTTGGTTGCACTGGTAAAGCTCTGGTGGCCTACAGGACTCAAAATCATCAACATTCACATTGTAGCCAGACAGTGTTGAGATATGTCCCTTCAAACTGTGACAGTAATCTGTTTCTTTCGAGCCCTTGTCCTCAAGATGATGAATATCCTCCAGCTTTTCCACAGATTCAATGGATTTACTTTTTTCTTTTTTCTCTTCTCCAATATCAAAATGTTTTTCATTTTCAGGGTTTTGATATTTCTCAGTCTTCACATCACTTTCCCACTGGCTTTCCTGTTCTTTGCTCAAAATTACAACACCCTCAATTTCCTTCTTCAATCCTGTGTCTCCTGTTGTGATATCCTGATCAAATACGCTTGGTGTTTCCACAGCCTCCATTGAGGTTTGGTCCTGTCCTGTTGGTTGAGTGGATTCTTCGTTGTTTGTGCAGCCTTTAGAAGCCTCTGATGTACTGTCTAATACTTCATCTAAATCATTCTGTGCTTCCATTAACTCCCTCTCGCCACAATGCCAGTCTAAGCAGTCAGGATTAGCTTTAGCCTCTGTGCCTTCAGGTGACCCATTTGAAAGGGTCATACAGGAATTATTGACTGTTGGACAACTGCTGCCCCCCTGTGGCAACAAGGTATCAGTGCAGGATGGTGGAGCAAGACGAGGCAAAGATGATGGGATGAAGACATCATCAGCACCCTCATCCTCCATTACACTGCAGTACTTTGTAACTATAGCAGATGCAGGGAGGACAACTTTTGTTTCATCCCGGGGTCTCTCATCAGACGTTACCACTTGACTGCCGTCTGTTGTCTTTGTCACAGGGTCCACTTTCATCCACTGTCCACCATCATCCTGCAACATCCTGGGACCTTGAGAGCTTCCTGTGAGATCCTTTGGCTCCATGGTGACAAGATTTTAATCACTTGAAGTATTTTTTAGCTATTCATTATGTCTCCACTTGGATTTAGATAAAGAACACAAGACAAAATTAGGTTGATTAATAATGGAGATCATTCCACCTCAATTAATGAACTGAACAAATAAGAGCAGATGATGAGCAATTAGTAAAACTTGATTTTACAAAAACAAGCTGTTTTTTAAAATAAAGATTATAAATCTGGCACAATTGAAGCATGACTTGGGAACCACTAAATTATAATATTTGGCTGAGTTATATGTTTACAAGTTTAAACAAAACCTTTAGTGAAGCAGATTGAAGATTTGAGCAAGATTATAATGTTATTTACCAAACATTTTCATTCTATTTCTGTGCGGACTGCTACAACCGTTGGGGGAATTCTTAAAAATGAGTTGCTTTTCTATTCGTCTAACTCTCTGCAATCATTTAGGGATGTGTTAAATATTAGCCTATATATCATAAAGGTTAATATATTTTGACTCATAAAGACCCAAACATCCACCATTGATCTAAAAGTAAATAAATATCTTAAAATCCATTTAATTCAGATAGTGCCATCTTTGTTAGTAACGGTGTTAATAAAAGTCCAAAACCTCTTAAGGCAGCCTCAGTCTTGGTTCATTTTCACAGGTTAGAGTTGCTCTGTTGTTTCTGTGACTTTTCTTTCCCACTGTGACCTAGCACAGCCAATTCTGCTGACAAAGGCAATCACTAATCGGCTTTCCACTCTGTGTTTTGGTGCACACACTATGTAAAGGAACTCCCTGCCTTGTCGGCCAAAGAGTCTCATGAGTTTCAGTTTGAGATTTCTGCTTTTCCATGATAATGTCTGCTGCAAGAGACTGAGCCCATCTGAGCCTCAGTGATTTGTAACATGATCAGCCCTGTAACAACAATCCCTCATGTTTGTTCTCAGAGTACAACTGTCCTGACCATCTATGGTTTATCATAGAAAACCAGGATAATCTGTGTAGTCTCATTCCATACTATTTCAACATACTATATGATGTCCTTAATAGAAATATTGCTCCTGCTTAATCTGGTTTGTTGCGCTGCAGGGTTAAATCTGAGTCTATATTTACACCTTCATTCAGGGGCTTAATGTCAGCTCCAGTACAGTTCAGGATTATCAACAGCAGTTCCAGCTCAAGCAACAGGACATAGTAATGCGTGAGTGTCAAACTCATTTTAGTTCAGAGGCCACATTCAGCGCAACATGATCTGGCGTGGGCCGGACCACTGAAATAATAACAAGATGAAACATAAATGATGTCAACTCCAAACTTTTCTCTATGTTTTAGAGTGAAAAAGTAAAATTACATAATGAAAATGTTTACATCTACAACGGATTGGACCCTTTGATGGGCCGGTTTTGGGGCCGCGGGCCGTATACTTGACACCCCTTTAATAATGTGTCTTGATGAGCTTAAACTGTTTATTCCATCCTTAATATAACACAATGTCCATAGTGAATTGTAAAAATAAAAGTATGTCATATGTACCTTTACAAATGTGATTTCATGGTTCCGTGATCAAATACTTTTGCACAGACTGTTACGGTTGTAGTAAACAGGAATACCATGGTATCATTCTACATTAGTATTCTAGGAAACATGAAGTTCAGATAGCTATGACATTAACATTTTCAAGTACACTTTGATACATCTGATATTGAAACATTCCAAGAAACTCACCTGATGGTCATGGTGCAGTCATCTTCTGTGTATGATCATACCAGCCTCAATGGAAGTGCTTAATGCTCCATCTGATGATCCTCTCGATCTACTTACGTATCAACTGTACCTTCCTGTCCTCATGTGTCATGTGAGTCACACACATACAGTCCCCTTCTTTAATTCTCAGTATGAGGGGTATGACCCACAGAATTAAATCTAACATCATTAACCTGCTGAGCTATAGTACACATGTGACTGTTTATAAGATGAAGTATGACTGGGAGATAAAATCATGATAAATAGTGATAAATATATATGTATTTATTTATTTTTCTTTCAGGTTTAGGTTTTAGATTTGTTTTCATTCTCAACTAAAGCACAAAATGAGATTCATGCAGTTAATTACTGTATATTTTGATGTTGAAGAAACATTTCATGATTTCTGAATATAATTGAATGTTTTGCCTCTCGATTTCTAAAATGTAGCTCTGCTTGGTGAGTGTTTGTGATGTTCTGACCTAGAGCAAGAGTTTAACACCATCAATAACCCTGTTCAACTTTCACTTAGGAACAAAAACTTAAAGAAACAACAATTTGACATTAATTGGGATAGTTATCATTTGCATGCATTATTTGTAAGTGATGTGTTATTACCCCACCCCTGAAGGGGAGGCAAGGGTTATTGTTTTTGGTTCGATTTGTTTGTTTATTTGTTAACACTCTGGCAGCAAAACTATTGGTTGAATTCTTACCAAACTGGGTTTATAGATTGCCAGTGACCCAGAATAGATCAGATTACATTTTGGGAAAAGTCGGTCAAAGTTCACATTTTTTATGAATTTATAAAATCTTTCTTTTCCCCATTTCCTTATAATAGCTGAAATTTCAAGTGTCTGTAGTAGCAAAACTATTGGTTGAATTCATACCAATTTGGGTTAATAGATTACCACTGACCCAGAATAGATGTGCTTACATAGGTAGGTCAAAGTAAAAAAAAATGTTAATGAATTTTTTCAATGTTTTTTCTTCTCCCTTTTACTTACAATGGGTGGAATTTCAAATGTCTATAAAAACCACAATTTTATTTCCATTTACTTCAAACGTGGCACATATATAGAGGCAATTGATGACATCACCACAGGCATAGACATGATGACATCAGCTGGATTGATGCTAAAATAAGCTACAGTACGTACGAAGAGCGAGGTTTGTTGTGCTGGGCACCACTTGTTTTAGGTTCAGTTCAGGATCATAAAGAAATATGACGTAGTGAACACAATAGTGTTTTGATTTTAATTTTAGAAAGCACTATTAAAAGAACTTTTCTTTCTTTACCAATTTATAATAATAGTCATAATAAAACATTTGCGCACAGGAATAGTAGAATGTTAGTAGAAATACAACAGTTCAAAATCCTCCAGTGCTTTTCCACCCATCAGGGAAAAGAGAAAATGCATGTTAAAATACATTAATACAGAATTATAGGAATCAGGTTATAATCAGCGTTATTGAAATATTTGCCCCAAACTGTAAAAGATGCATCACTGGCTCCTCTATACAGAGAAAATTTTAGCTACATGAGGCTGAAACATTGAGTTATCTGTCAAGTATCCTCTGGAGTGCAGGGTGAAATTCTCAGCTTTTTCCACCAGGGGGAGGAAGTGTTATTTAATTTTCTCTCTTGAGCTTCTGTAAAAGATATTTCACATAATAAATGTCTCTCCCTCTGGCAGTGTGGAGTAGGGGTGGGTTCTCAGAGAAGAAACAGCATTCTTGAATCGATGTGGAGTAAATTGACCGCCTAACAACAGGGTCCTGAGCTTTGGCAGTGAGGTGGTTGTTATTTAATCGACTCCAGGATCCGTCAGCAGTCCTATTTCAGGACCACTGAGAGGTGTCTGTGTGTGGAAGGGTCTCAAATCAGTCAATACGGTAGTGTTCGGTATCTAATGGAAGCCACAGGGGTATGAAAATAACAGAATATATAATTAAAGACAGTGATAGCTGAGGGAGAACCTTTCTCTTCACTAGTTTCTTCACATGACAGAGCAACACTGACAGGTCTTGTGTTTGGATGGGACTTCTCCCTCTGCTCGACTGGCTGAAGATGAATTAAGCAGCTCCTTTTCACCTCCTGGGACTCTAACCTGTGCTCCATTTCCATCCAGAGGAACGTCCTGAAATACTTTGTCTTGGGATTCTTTCTCCACTTCTTGGTCTCTGGCCTCTGCTTCATATAAAGTTGGCTGTGGAGAATTAGATGTTTCGCTTCCCAAAACGATTTCCTCTCCTTCGTCTGTGATTATGACTCGTTCTGCTGTTAGCATTCCTTCATGGTCCTCTTGTCCCTCGAACACATTTGTACTGTGGCCACTTGTAGCATCTGTGTATCCCAGGAACACAAGGGTGACAGGACCTTCATCCAACATTTGATCATCTATATTTTCTACTTTTCCTGCAATGTCTCTAACCACTGTCATGCTTCCGTCCTCTTCTTCGTCCTTCACATTCACCACATTTACAGCAGAGTCCTCCTGTCCCAGCGTAGCTTCCACGTTGTCACTTTTAAAGCTGTTCTCTTTTGACACGCCAGGATGGTTAGAAATAGATGGGACCTTTCCCTCCGGAGCATTGCTGGCCTCTACATGTTCTATCTTTATCTCTGGCTTGTCTGGTGTGACTGTGACCTCATCCAGCAGCACTTTCATCCCGACCCCATCAATGACGCTCAAGATCTGCCCAAGCTCTTCAGTCGAGGGATGCCCCGCAGACCCACTGACGGTATGAATACTCTTCCTACCATCGTCAAAGACTGTGGGAGTCATTGGCGCACCAACTGGTGTGGACACGGGGGCCACTGACCTGACTGTGGTGGCACCTGTCTTTGGGTCCTTCTCCACCTTCACCGCCAACATTCCCAGGACTGAAATACGAAGTGCACAAACATGGAGAATTGAAAACTCCTCAAATTTATACAACAAAATGTTAAGCTAAATGAAGTTAAATGCAAAAGTTATACACAAATATTATAATTCTTACAGTGAAGAGGCTACCTTTAGATGGTCACATCCCTTTAAAGATAGGCCTGGGCCTAAATGAAAGGTGAGAGCTTCCAATATAAATTATTTTATTAATACTCTAATAGAAATTAGATCTGGTACAACATGCAATACAGGAATGCACAATGAGGAAAATGCAGCACTATTTTGCTCCACATCCACAGCCCTCAAGCATGACAAAGGAACAACAGTGTAACAAAGTGGGCTAAATATAACATTGTTCTCAGATCTCAGGAACTGAGGTGAGACCATTCACCTCAGTCCCATCATTAAGTCATACCCTAAAGGCCAAACTTGGACCGAGCAGTGTTAAATAAAATGGTCAGAGACTACAGTAAATAATTGAAGCAGTTCTCATTTGGCCAAATCATATATTTATCTTTTTTAAGGTAGTAAACATTGTACAGCTAATGTCCATTGTTCCAGCAGTGCTAGGGCCCCAAAGATTAGGATCACATTATTTGCTAATGTTTCAGAATAATTTCCTCTTCAGGATGCAGTTAATTATTATTATGTGACCTTTGGGTTTGTTTGACTGGTTGTCATGGAAATATCCTGTTGCCTGTTGTTGTTACACCATCTGATGATAGGTGGTTTTATATATA
>JAPTYQ010000029.1:5508816-5522288 GCA_029814465.1 Ostorhinchus cyanosoma
TACACATATATATATATATATATATATATATATATATATATATATCTTTATTTCTTTTTTTTTTTTTTTACCCAGCATCCAATTGGCTTTCCATTTAGTTGCCCAACAAGACATTAGACTTGATTCTGGAAGTCTTTACTGTTAACTCCTGAATGGAATAGCCCAATAACAAAACAAAAGAACATTTATTAAGTTATATTATACGTATTTATTGTGAAAACTGATTTTTTTTTTTTTTGGTAAATATTATATTCTCTATTATAATTATACTCTTTATCTAACTTGACAATTGTCATTTTAAAATCATTCCATTAAAGATTTAAGTTCATCTCAAATTTGACAAGAACTTTGTCATTTTTAATGTAAAAGTATACTGATTTTATATATTAGTTGCCAGTGTGTTTGATAACTAATAATCAGTATCTGCTTTGATTACTGTCATCACCAACTCAGTTTTGACACCTTTTCTTTCTAATAAAGCAGACCATTCATGGTGCATCAAACCACTGCAGAACACTTTGAGGATGTTCATGGTGGAGCCGGTGAAATCTGATGGAGAGTAACCCACATACATGGCACATGGTGTGCAGCTATAAACAACATCATATTTCACTGATGTGTAATTTGAGGAGAAAGGAGGGGTTAAAGATGAGAGGCACACAGGGCAGTGCTCTCCCTGCTGGGAAACACAGCATCCTTTCTTTCTAATTAACAAGTACTTGACAGAGCGGCTCAGTCAAACAAAGCAGTGGAGCACACAGCGGCCATCTGCAGCAGCCTCGTCTGCTGGGGCTTTGATGCTGATTTGAGCCAATGATGAAGTAAGTCACACTGACATCAGGCTGTACATGAAGCTTTGAAGGGAGCGCATACACAACAACAGCTCACAATCTGTGCTACAAGATGACAGCTCCACAGAAATAAACCCATCCGACAGTAGAGGAAGACCTCAAAGCCTGAAATAATAACAGAATATTCACGACACAAAGCAGCAAGCGCTAAACTTGGATGAGAAGGATGCAACAGGATGTGATTTAAATGTACAGACACCTGTATTTTAACATATGAATAGATCTGTTCATCAAAGCAGTGATACACAGGGTCAAACGTGGCCTCAGAGGCTCATTAACATGCTTTTAGACCTGAATGTGGCACGCACGTATGCATATGTTGTTCTGAGCCAGTCTCCCCCAACCCCTCACTGTACTGTCTGGTATGAGCTCAGGGGAAGCTGCCAGACCTGGCTGACACCCAACTCCCCTCTCTGTCTCACAGAATAATCCACTGTGGACACAATGCTGAGAGTAGACACAAACATTTCCCTGGTTTTAACTCATTCAAAGCACTACCAAGAATTTTGTGCCAGACATAACAACACTTAAGAAGGAGATACTGTCATTCCAGTCTGTCAGTCCACCTCTTCGGAATATCTCAATATCAATATCATGGACTGATAATCAGAGGTGAATCCTCATATCTTTACTTTTTCATCAGGCAGTACTAGCAAGTAGACCTTGGTGCCATATTGACATTTGGAAGGTACCTCAATATAAGCTCAATGACCTTACTGAATGAGACTTTTTATATTGATATCGTATGATGGTACATTACATAACCCCTTTGACATTTCTCTCCTCCTACTGTGGCCCGTCTCACTCAAAATAAACTGAAAAAAAAAATAAAAATATATATATATATATATATATATATATGCACGATATTGGGAAAACATGTGATACACTACATTGTTGGCAAGGATCACGATATTGATATATATCACGATATCAGAAATACTTATGGTATATGGTGTTACGTTGATGTTTTACATGTAGTATGCATGTTTTTCTGTCACTGTACAGTTATGAAAGCTGGAGGTCAGTCACATTTGTTTCTAACCCGGAGTAGTTTGATGTGTGTTTAAACAAAATTGATTATGGCGATAACATTGTGCTTTTATTGAAAAAACGGTAACATTGATACTGCAGATTCCATTGGGTGGAGGTTCCCTGTATTGTTACAGTAATGAAATGAAAGGGATGCTGCAGTATCAGAACAAAAGTCCCTCCATCATTGCAAGAAAGGACAAAATAAATTGGATATATAATTATATACAGTGTAACAGCAAAAAATAACCACATTTTTTTTAGAATTTTTGATATTTATCCAGTAAATTTTTAAGCATAATTACTCATCCTCTCCTTTAATTTTTCTTATTTCAAAACTTGAATATAACAAATACAAATTTGAACACAAATATCCATATTGCTAGCTCCATCTCGAACCGAAGTCAACCAAACAGAATATGTTAATGCCCAAATAAGACATTTCTCTACATCTCCTATCACAATGGACAAAATAATCTGAAAACAAGTTTAATAATTTAAAAGAAATTTGTTCAAATTCACCTCCAGAGGGTCTCATTGCAAATGTCTTGCAGCAGGATTTTAGTAGTGCAAATGTTTTTAGGCTACAAATTTTGGAGGGAAAAATTATTTAAAACAATATTCACCTTTGTTTTAAGTTCTCAGTAAAAAAAAAAAAAGCTAGTCTAAGGACCACTTCTGTATACACTTGTATGTGTGCAAGATTTAAGGCAAATTCTTTGCCAGTAAAACCAGCATATTTACTTTGCTAGGTTTTAAACATGCACGCACCACATTTCCTGCTGTACTAAAAAGTCTCTGAAGGTGAATTACTTGCAGGTATACAGAGACACTTTTGGGCAAGTTTGCTCAGCTGTGGGTAGCTGGCCCGGTGGAGTTTCCACCAGGCCAGAGGGTCTTCCTCACTGTCCATGGGTGGGGAGAGCAGGTAGCTGTTGAGTTCAGCTTCTACTATTCGTGCCAGTTGCATGGAAGCTGAACGGACCAGGACACTCTTGAAGAAACTGGACAGTGACTTCTTTGCCTTCTTTGCAGTAGCACTAGGTGGATCCATGCTCTGAGCCTCTGGATCAGTGGAGCTGCTGCTCTCCTAGAACATATTCCGCTCAATATGATGCAATATCTGATTTACTTACAGTATGTGAAATATTTTAAAACCAGCCCCATTGTGTCAAATAAACAATACAAATTACCTTCAGTGCTGCTGCTTCCATTTCTGACTTGACTCTAGTCTTGATGTCAGAGACCTTTTTGCTGCTTATGCAGCTGGTTTTAAATCTCGGATCCACGAAGCAGGTCATGTCCAGAAATTCCTGGGTTGCTGGGTCATCATACTTGGTGCTCATGTAGTCCAGGATTTTTCTTTTTATGGACTTGGTCAAGTCACTGTCATCCTCCTTCTTTGCGAAAACTAACGTCTGCATCAGGTGAAGTACTGGTTTCACATAAGAAACACTAACATAATCCTCACCTGAAAGTAAGTAAAATAAGTACATAGTTATTTAATCCATGAGAATCAATAGTTTCCAAGCATAATAGCTCATATGACAGTATCTCCTGTTTCCTCACCTGAGAGAGCATCTGTAAATTCTTCAGGCTCTGTGGGTGGGCCTATAGGGCAATAGGACCCAATAAGACTCTTTGGATTGGACATTTGCTGGTCGAAATTGAAAGATGTACTGCTGTAACCTTCAGCCTCAGTCCACATATCGCGGTTTCTTTTTTTTTGTGATCAATTTTTTTTTTTTATTAATTGACTCATATTAAGCAAGATACAACACATATTTTATATAACACAATCATTAGAGAAAAAAAACAGTATGAACAACACAATTACATATGTATAAAAATAATAATGAGTTAAAAGAAAAAATGAAATATAATAATAATAAAATAAAATGTGTATATATATCTATATATATACACACACACACACACACACACATACATACATACATACATACATACATACATACACACACATATATACACATAAAGGAAAAGTAGCTGTGCTGATTCAGCAGCATATGGTGAAAATAAGCATATATTGCTAAAACATATAGGAGTGCCGGGGCCAGCCTCGGCAGTTCCCTCAATTCCCCTCAGGAGCTAAACCATACCCTCATTTTCACAATAATGTCCATTTTAAGCATACATTACAGAAAATCTCTGATCTGCAATATTACTTCCTCATACAAGAACTCTTGAATCAACCCAGAACATAGACTAAAACCTCAGCTGAAAGGCAAACAGGAAAACACAAGGTGTGCCACCTTACCTCCACCCGCCCACCCACGACCCAAATATCATACATCGTAGTATAGAGGGGAACTACACAACCACACTATCAAACGCCTAGGGAACAAAAATAGATGGACAGAATCAGAATATAATCATTTTAGTAAATTTTTTTGTGAGTTGGCCATCACTCGCCAACTGTTCAGGGTGGATTCTATTGCACCATTAATTCTACCAGTTGACATTTCCATGAATACAACATCTAGGAAGGTGAGAATCCAATGTTTGAGAGCAAGAGAGCGGGGAGGCTTCCAACGCAATGCGACCAACTTTTTAGCAGCCGTGATACCGGCAAGTACTACCCGCCTCATAGTCCTTGACAGATCCAGCCCAGATAAATCATTCAGCAGTAGAACTGGGATGGTCACTGGTATAGTTACAGATGTTAAGTTTGATAATTGAGAGGCTACTTGAGTCCAAAACTGCTTAACCAGAGGACACTCCCACATCATGTGAATAAAAGTACCTGGAGAATTCAAATTACAGAGGCTGCAAGATGGATTGTTTATCAATTTCATAGCATGTAGTCTACGTGGAGTGAGATAGGTTCTATGGGCCTAATTGAAGTGAATCTGCTGATGATTCGGGTTGCGGGAAGCCTCCCCAATATTTTTCCAAACCCTCCCCCATTCAAAATTAGGATCTAGAGTAGGGTGATCATTCCTCCATAACCTATCCAGTGGTAAATCAGAGTAAGAAGATCTCTGAAAAAAGGAGTACATTTTAGAGACTAAGCCACTGTTATTTCTGCTTGTAGTAATCAAATTATAAAGAGGGTGATTCGATAAGGCTTGCTGTAGGGGAATACTGTGTGCGTTGAGAGCATGTCTAAGTTGTAAATAAAAGAAGAATGAAGAGGGTGGCAAGGCAAAAGTGTCTCTCACATTCTGAAAAGGGCGTAAACCTGAATTATTAAAGATGTCACCTAGATATCGGATGCTACTATTACTCCAAGGAGATACTGTGATGGGTCTGCCTCCAATCACGAGGCTCTTGTTGTGGAATATTGGAGATAATGTGTGCCACTTACAAGATATTCCAGATAAGGATTCAACCTTGCGCCAGGTCTGAATGAGAAAGGAGACTATCGGACCAAAGCGGAGTTTACATTGTGAGTTAGACATATTGGCAAAGAGTACCCCTTGCAATGTTAGTGGTCGAACGATATCTTCCTCTAATTCTCGCCAAGAGACAGATGTTCCAGCATTAGCCCACACAAACAGAGGTCTAAGAACAAAGGAATAGAAATACAACTTAAAATCAGGTACTGCCAGACCTCCGTCCCCTCTACCTCTCTGTAATGTTGACAGTTTTAAGCGAGGTCGCTTTTTATTCCAAATAAATTGTGAAACACGAAAATGAATTTTCTTCCAGTAATTGTCAGGAGGTGCAAGGGGAATCATAGAGCACACAAAATTAATTCTAGGTAAGATGTTCATTTTTACAATAGAAATACAGGCTTGGAGAGAGTTAGGGAGGTTGGTCCATCTGTCCAGGTCTGCTTCGACTGCTTTCCAGATTCCTAAGTAGTTGTGTGAAACAATACGATTCAAAGTTGGGAAAATATGAACTCCAAGATATTTAAATTGTTGTACAACCGGAATATTACATGGAAATTGTAGTGCTTTACCTGCATCATTGAGGGGTAATAAGGCAGATTTATTCCAATTAATTTTGAAACCAGATAAATCGCCAAACTCACTACAGATGTTGAGTAGAGTCTTAAGGGATTGGGCCGGGTTCTCCATAAATATAAGTACATCATCAGCATATAAAGCCAAATGATGAGAGGTACGACCAACTGAGATGGGCTTCATGATAGCAGATTGGCGGATCATCTGTGCTAGGGGTTCTAAAGACAGCGCGAACAGCGCCGGGCTCAATGGGCAGCCCTGCCGGGAGGACCTGGAGACAGGAAACAATGCAGATGATAATTGTCCGGTGAGAACTAAAGCTGACGGTTTAGAATACAGAACCTTGACCATATGTATAAAATTCCTCCCAAAACCAGCTTTTTCTAACACAGCCCATAAAAAAGGCCACTCAAGCCTATCAAAGACCTTCATAGCATCTAAGGAAAGAACTGCACATTGTGTGTTCTTACCCATTGCGGAGTCTATTACATGTAGGAGGCGTCTAACATTATCAGCAGCCATCCTGCCCTTAATAAACCCTGTCTGGTCGCAGTGAACTAACTCAGGCATGTGATCTTGGATGCGTCTTGCAAGCACTTTGGCATAGATCTTAAGGTCAGCGTTCAGCAAACTGAGAGGTCGGTAGCTGGCGCAGTCTACTGGGTCCTTATTTTCCTTCAACAATAAAGAGATTAGTGCAAGGTTAATATCTCTTGAAAAACCTCCTTTTTCTATTGATGTTCTCACCATATCTAACATTAATGGGCCAAGTTTGTCCCAAAAAGTTGTATATAGCTCAGGAGGTATCCCATCAAAGCCGGTAGATTTATTCCTATGCATAGCGGCTGCCGCATCCTTCAATTCTTCCAAGCAAATTGGAGCGTCTAGATTCGCAGCATCATCTTCTGAGAGTTTTGGGAGGTCTATCCGGTCAAGGAAGCTAGCAAACCTATCACTATCGGCTTGAATCTCTGACTGATATAGTTTAGAATAAAAAGTTTTGAAAGTTTCATTTATTTGTTCAGGGTCAGTTGTGATATTACCCGTACACGACCTAATAGATGGAATATCTGCAAAGGACTCATTGGTTCTGATTCTAGAAGCCAAAAGGTGACTAGGCCTTGAGCTATGGAAATAATACTTTTGTCTAGTCCTATGTATCAAGAACTCTGATTGTTGTTTAAGAATGTTATTTACTTCCTTCTTAATAATATCCCGCTGTGTTTCGACCTGTCTAGAATAATTTGTCTGCAATACCAAATCTAATCTAGTAAAGTCTGCTTCTAAATTTTGTAATTTAGCAGCTCTAGCCTTGCGCATGTTTGAAGAAAAAAGTGTGGCGTTACTCCTAATGAATCCCTTAACAGCATTCCATAAAACTCGGGGATCTTCTACTGAGCCCACATTAATATCTAGAAAATCCTGCAGCTGGGCGCTAAACTGTGTTTTATAAGCTTCATTCCCCAACAATGAAGAATTGAAATGCCATCTAGTTGCTTTTTTAGATAGACCACCAATTAACACATTACCAAAGACCCCTTTATGATCCGAAAGCGCCATAGGAAGAAGAGTGACATTATAAATATTCTGGAACAGCTGAGGTGAAGAGAAAAGAAAATCTATCCTCGAAGAGGTTTTATGCCTGGCCGAGAAGAAGCTGTAATCTGTCAGAGTAGGGTTAAATGTACGCCAGATATCAATCAATCCTAGACTCTTCACCCAGGCCTGCAGAGCTGCCGTTGCCATCTCCTGGTCCTTATTAGCGATCGCACTAGATCTTTCAGATTCCTGCCAGACAGCATTCATGTCAGCACCAACAATAAATGAGTATTCAGTCAATTGTAACATTTCTTGGGTAAGCGTATTATAAAATTCCTTATCAAATTTCCTGGGGGCGTAGGCTGAGATAATCGCTATCTTCCTTCCGTACATTTCTATTTTAACAATTGTCATCCTCCCATTATTATCCGCCCATGTGTCCAAGACTTTAATTTTGAGATTGCGCCTACAGACAATGGCCACCCCTTTGCTTTTCGTATCTGTTGAGGAAGATGCTATAGTATGATAGAATTTATTGGCCATGCGAGCTGAGTCTTTCTTTAAGAAGTGTGTTTCTTGGAGAAGCGCTATGTCTATCCTCCTCCGTTTCAGTAGAGTTAAGACGCTAGCTCGTTTGTGAGGGATATTCAGACCATTGCAATTCCATACCAAGATTGATAAATCACCCATTCAATTGTATTGTACTCCAAATATTACTCACTGTTCTAAACCAAGTGGTAAGTACACAGCTTAAATAGGATCTCCTCATATTTAGCAGCCTTAGTTTCTGTATATGTTCCCTAGACCATGAAGAAAATACATCCCTCATAATATTCCCAAAAACCCCAAGGTGGCACCATAACCCCAATAACAAAACAGAAACAACCCAAAACATAATGTTAACACATACAAAATAACAAAGAAACCAAACGCTTTTATATTGATCCGTGAGTGGTATGAACAAAGGGCCGCGAAAGAGCAGGACCCAACCCAATACTTTAGCTAAAATAGTAAACCATTGAGTAAATGTAATATAACAAGTGTATTATATCCAAGAACAGCAATAATCTTCCTTACCAAAATCCAATATATCAGTCCAGCCCCCAAATGATGACTTATTAAATAAACAAAAGCAGGGGTAGAGCATCCCACTTTATCGTCTGTGATGAAAAACAAAAACAGAGAGGAAAAGAGCATCCCAGTCTCTTGTCCGTAGAGAAAAACAAAAAGTGTAATCCGTGCAGTGGGCAAAAAGTCTACATGAGTCGAGTGATGTACAGTCGTTAAAGCTGGCTGTGTGTACTGTTACCGGCTAGTTATCAGCATCACCATCCTCCGCTCCGGTGTGTCCTCTCAGTAGCGACGTAAGATATTCCTCAGCCCTCTTTGGGCATTGGAAGGTTTCCGTCACGCCATCCTTGGATTTGATCTTGAGTGTAGCCGGGTAGATCAGGAAGAACTCGATGCCACTGGCTCTGGCTTGATCCATGGTTGAGGAGAAAGCCAAGCGTCGTCTTAGTGTGTGGGCACTGTAGTCCGGTAAAAATCGTAATTTCCGACCATCGATAACAGGGGGGTTTTTCCTTGCAGCAGCGAGGATGCCTTGTCTAACTGTGTACCTAAGACAGCAGAAAATCAGAGTGCGGGTTCTGACGTTTGTAGCTCCGGTGCTGTAGATGCGATGCGCCCTCATAATCTCACCCTGGAGGTCACTGAGAGAGGGAAACCACTTTGGCAAATTTTGAGTAAGAAACTGGATTGCATTAGATCCCTCCGTCCCCTCCGGCAGTCCAATAATCCTCACATTACAGCGCCTGCTCCGGTCCTCCATGTCTGCTAACTTAAAACGTACCGCTTCTAAATCGGTATCATGTTCAGCTAGCTTGTTGGCGTTAGCTCCCACGTTAGCTTGCAGTGCGCTAACCTCCTTTCTGATTTTGCCGATTTCCTTCTTTTACGATGTAAAGTCCGCTCGAATACCGGACACCTCACACTGCAGAGTGTCGAGGCGTGAATCAAAGCCAGCAAGACGGGCGTCTATTTTTCCCAGGACGCTATCCACGCTGGTTAGCTTCGATAGTATAGTGTCCATTTTAGCATCCAACTCAGCCATTGCACCCTTCCCTGATCTTAATACTACCATCAGACGAAGTCTGTCTCATACAAAAACATTGAGGTTCAATACTCAACACAAAAAATAACTAGCTGTCCAAAAAAATCACTCAAACGGTCTTATTAAACAAAACTGTAAGCGATGGGTTGAGGAGCTGAAATCTAGGCAGCCATACCGTGCAACCGCCCAACCGGAAGTCCTCACCTGGATTGTTTTTTGATGTGCCTCTGCCTGTTCCCAGTTGGGTTTTGGACGCTCGAAACGAGTTCGGTTTGAGCCACGTGTTCCCCAATCCAGAGGTTGCACCCCAAGCGAGGCTTGGATTTCTTAACCCAGTGGATTGTAGTATTTTGTATTTTTGTTCCTTTGTGATTTTTATTAAAAACAGTTACTCCTTTTACATCTGACGACGGGTCTTGCATTTGAGTTCTGTATTCAGAATTTGGACGTCACAATCATAGCTAAAAGTCTTTTATTTGTGCTGCTGGAAATGTTGAACAGAGGTAGTTGACAATGTTTAATTACATGCCCGAGGTGGAAATCAATGTTTCTATACAAATGTCACCATGAAAGAACAAGTGTCCCATAAAATCTAGAAATAATTAGTTTCTGAAGTGATATCTTCATTTATATCGTTTAAAGTTTTGACGGCAAGTAAAAGAACTTTAACTAGTTGAACAGACTTGATGTCCGTCAGCTCAGCAGATGATTTCCACCCGTTTCATTTGTTTGTATATTTGAGGTTTTCTACACTGAGCCAATGGGGCACACCAGGGCCAAATCCCTGTGGTGTAACTGTTTTGAATAGAACTACAGAGGCTGAGAGGATGACATCAGGGACAGTGAAGCAAGTTGGGTAATAAAAGAACATTCACACTAACAGTTGGACTCAACGCTAGTTTTTTTTCAATAACATAACTTGGTGTCAGAAGTCCTGTAGTTACTGTGAGGGAAGAAGCCCAAAAGAGAAGGCTCATTTGGACACCTGCGAAACAAAGAAAGGAGGACAAAATGAGCCATGGAGGAGATGGAGAAGATGCTAGCAGCAGTGGTCAGCAGTTAACGGCAGCAGCAAGACCGTGCGCTACGTTTAAAATTCAGCTACTGGAGTTCTTCAACTTTTCAAAGCCGCTAGAGTGGGATAAATGGATCCGCAGATTCGAAAGATTTCACCTGGCAAGTAACCTAAATGCAAGCTCTGAAGATAATCAAGTCAATACATTGATATACTGCATGGGGGACGAGGTGGATGACATCTTATGCAGGGTAATGCTAACGGCTGCTTTCAAAGTTCCTTTGTAGTCTTTATGTATAGTTGCGTGGGCAGGGCCAAAAAATCTGTGCATGAAGTTGAAGAAGAGGAGGAGGATGCAATCTTCTTCGGCAGCATCACGACAGATGGTTAACCCTGGACAATCGACATAGGCATCCAAGACAACAGTGTGACGTTTAAAATCGACACTGGTGCTGATGTCACAGTCCTGCCACACACTGTGTTCCTGGGGATATACAAGAACAATCCAACAATACTCCAAAAAGCAGCAAAGCCACTCCTGGGACCAGGTAATAGTCCTCTGGAAACATCCAGATTGTGGGTGTCGCCAAGCTGCTGCTGAGGAGAGCAGAGATGGAGGATGTATACATTGTGCGTCATCAGCACACCGCCCTGCTGGGAAGATCTGTGAGCTTTAGACTGGGGCTGGTTGCAAGACAAGACAATGTCACTATAGAGACATTAAAGCAAACTTACCCAGAACTATGTCGCAGACTTGGAGAATTGCCACAGCCTTATGCTATAAAGCTGAAACCAGGGGCTCAACCGTTCTCACTCAAAACACCTAGGAGGATCCCATTGCCATTGATGGACAAAGTCAAGCAGGAACTGTCCCGCACGCAAGACTTCGGGGTGATATGCAGAGTTGAGAAGCTGATAGAATGGTGTGCTGGTATTGTTGGTGGTGCTAAAGAAGACAGGTGCTGTACGCGTATGTATTGATCTCACCAAATTGAATGAGTTGATGTGTCGAGAAAAATGTATCCTACCATCAGTGGAGGAAACACTGGGAATGCTGGCTGGAGCCAGAATTTTTAGTAAGCTAGATGCAAATATTCCCCTGACAGAAGATTCAGCAAAATTGACAACCTTCATCACACCTTTTGGGCGTTTTTTCTTCAAGCAGCTTCCTTTCGGCATAGCATCAGCTCCTGAACACTTCCAGAACAGAATGGCGACAGAGGTCACATTAGAGCTCAAGGGCGTGGTGTGCCACATGGATGATGTGCTGGTGTGGGGTCATACTCAGGTGGAGCATGACTATTGCCTGCTTGCAGTGCTGAAGAAGATCCAAAAAGTAGGCATCACTCTGAACATTGAGAAATGTGACCTGTCAAAGTCAGTGGTGAGCTTTTTAGGTCATGTAGTCTCTGCCAGCGGCATCACTCCAGATCAAGGCTAAACAGAGGCTGTGTAGTGCATGCAGGAGCGGATGGCAGTAAGTGAATTAAGATCCTTTCTTGGCATGGTGTTCGAACGATACATCCTAGGACGCTCTGGGACACATCTTCAATGATGTACCTGAGATCATTGGGCGTTTCAGGTCTTTCAACATCATACACCCTCCCTCAGGTGACCCAGCCAGGGGTGATCAGGCCCTGGCTTGTGTCCCAGAAGCATTGTCCCACTTATCGTTCCTCCTGATCCAGAGCCATCTGGAGGCCCTCTCTGCTGCCTCCATGATTTTCTTGATGGCTCTCCTCTTGGCAGCCCCCGTAATGCCAAGCAGAGAGAACGCTTTGCACAGCGAGCAGCCAGCAAATCCACTGTACCCCACCTCTATGGGTTCACAGCGTGCTTTCCAGCCCCTTCTCTGGCATTGCTCCACCAGCTCCTGGTACTTTGCCCGCTTCCGCTCATTCGCCTCCTCGATGCGGTCTTCCCAGTGAACTGTTAGCTCTATGAGGAGAGCCTGCCTCAAAGAGACTGATGACAGCACGATGTCTGGCCTCAAAGCTGTTGTGGTGATGAAGTCTGGGAACGTGAGTTGCCTGCCCAAGTCAACTCTCAGTTCCCAGTCTGATGCTGAGGTGAGGAGGCCGGCTGCTGTCCTGGGAAGTGGCTACGGCTGCTCCCCAGCCCTCACGAATATGATTCTTCTTCTGCCTTGGGGTTTGTTAGGTTCAAATCACCTAGACTCAGAAACAAACACAAGAACACACAGGAGTCAAGGATTTCTCGCTAGCAAGGAGAGCAGTTGACAAGACACAGTCAGTTACAATGTCTCACACCAGCTCTGAAAATGTCTTGGCTGCATCTCCTTTTTTATTTTGATAGGAGTTCCCTAGTTTACATGGGGGTGGTTAGTCTGAAGGTTACACGTAAATCATATTTGTTAGTGTTACATCAATGAATAAGTTGATTCTTCTTTCGAGTATCAGTCTTCATCCTCCCAAAGTATCTCTTTCAGACCCGTACCAGGCTTCTCAGTGAACATCTGGTCCTTTGAGCTCCTCAAGGACGCTCTCATATCTCCAAAACACAAGCACAAAACTTTCCCATGCTGGAAAACAACATAGTGACTTCTACATAAGGCATGAATGTGATAACTTATATACAATTACTCTAACAATTCCTTCCTGTTTATCACATGAATGCTTAAATTCTCACTTCACAGCATGATTTCTTCATATAGATTTTCAATCACCTGTTCATTTTTATAAGTTCATTCATATTTACACTCAGAGACATATTGTTAGTTTACACTGTTGCAGATTCATAATCTTCTGAATCAAGAAACAGGTTTGGCAAATGAATATCGTCAGTATCATCATCATCATCAGACAGTAAATGTACTGAAGCTTGTTCTTCAACATCACAAGGTTTACTCAGAACGGTAGCGATGAGTTTCACAATCAGCGCCCTGATACAAGGAATACAACATCCACACAAGGTGAGCAAAGCAGAAAACACAGCCAGTGCCATCAGAACTGAAGTCAATAATCCTTTGA
>JAPTYQ010000029.1:5622274-5633466 GCA_029814465.1 Ostorhinchus cyanosoma
TATCTATCTATCTATCTATCTATCTATCTATCTATCTATCTATCTATCTATCTATCTATCTATCTATGTCTGTCTGTCTGTCTGTCTGTCTGTCTGTCTGTCTCTCTGTCTGTCTCTCTGTCTCTCTGCCTCTCTGCCTGTCTGTCATTAAGTGTGAAGTTAAGAGTGGAATGCAAAAGTACCTGCCACTGTTTGGTAGCAAAAGGTATAACATGTAACATTTCCACCTTGAATTACCAATGAATAAACATGTTAGATAATTTTATTAATCTGCATTTTATTAAGTGTTTCTCAGGACGTTGGGCACATAATAATTTGAAAAACCACAATTAGTCATCTTAAGACTTGGTTTCTGTAAGATACTACAGTTTTTCTCAGTTGCTTCCCACTTACACACAAATAAATCACAACTCAAATGAGATATCCATTTCGATCTTCATAGAATGGCATCAGACATATCAAGGACAATGAAATTACATTCTAATTGAACTCAGAACATAATGGCCTCATTGTCAATTCTTTCATTCTAACAGAGGTGCAAATACAAACAAAAGGACTTGATCTCACTCATCCTCCTTTTCCCCATAAAGAACCTGGTGGTAGTTTGGTGCCTGGTTCCAACCTGTGGTCTGTTTCACAAAGCAGGGTTGGTGAAAATTCTGAGTCTTTTAACCCTGAAATGAGGGAAACTCTGAGTTTTCCATTTCACAAAGGGAGATAACTCAAACCACAGACCGAGGGGTAACTAGCCTGTTTCACAGACAGAGGTAACTTATCTCTCGGTCAGTTACCATAGTAACAGACTCAATGAACCTAATCTGGTTGGGACCAGATTTTTGTCAATAAAACCCTTAGTTTCTCTCTGACTCCGCCCACTTTCAGACACACATGGTGTTTGATTTCCTCATTCATTCAGTCAGCAGGTGAGCTTCCGCGTAACATAGTTCTGCAATTCTGATATTTAAAACAAAAATCAGTCGGTAGGACTGAATTAGAAGTCCATGGGACATTCTAAAATGTTTAATGTAAAAAAAGCTTAACGTCACTTAATGTCCAAAAACTACAATCAATCATTGCCAAATTTCATGTGGACATCTCTACTCATGTGACGTTAAGCTTTTTCGCTATGAGCGCTATGGAGAGAAAAAGCTTAACATTGCATAACATCCACAAAACTGGGGTTATGGTTTTGATTTTTGGAGAGGTGAAAGTGAGTATGAGTAGAGATGTTGACACGAAATTTGGCAATGATTGATTGCTGATTTCTGACATTAAGCAACCTAATCCAACTATTACCGACTGTAGTCATGCTCTCACATCCCAGCAGATATTTTGTGTTGCGCTGCGTTTCTTTGCAAATGGGAGTTTGTTTTGTATAATGTCAGAGATGCAGGGCACTTAAGTAAGATAATTTTATGCAGGACAGTCAAAGACACTACTTACAGATTAAGTCATCATCATCACTACAGTAGTCAAATAAAGACATACACATTTAATTTGATCTTCTTTATTTCCTACAAATACAAGACCTATAGTAAATATTCCAATAGTTAACATAATTAACATAATTCACCTGTGACCACGCACCTCTAACTTGTGCTCCAGTATTTAAGTTTCTGGATCTGCCCTCCTATAATCTGCCGATCCAACTATTGCATTTCTTTGTCGTTTTTTTTTTTTCTCTCCAGCAAGTGAATGGTGTAAATCTCTTTTACTGGTAACTGGGAATACATAAGGAGGACCTTAAATTTAACTGTTGCACTTCTTTCTAAACACATGTTCAAACTCACCGTATGACCGCATTCAGATGTCCATTTCTAGTGGGGTGAAAAATGCAGGCCTCCGCTTCCCCATTGTCATGGTGACTCATCAAATTGGGGCTCCATTGATGCTGTCTGTTTATAGTTGTGGTGCATGTGCTTAACTCCAAGTGAAACTACTCTGAGTTGATCATACTAACTCAAATCGGCTGTTCTGGAACCAAAAACTCAGAGTTTCCAATCTCAGAGTAGGTCCACTCAGAGTTCAGGGTTAGACTCAGAGTTTGTTGAACCTGCTTTGTGAAATGGACCCCTGGTGCCTCCAAAGCACCGGTTTGCTTTTCCATAGGCCAAGAGCCAAGCGGAGCCAAGTCAGAGCCGCGCCATTACGTCATTGTAAAGCATGATTATGTGACTGGGTCTGGTGCAAGAGGTGCTCTCCCAGAAGCATGCGCTGCTCTCATGTTTACAAGACTATATTCCAATCCACAGGCGAAAAACACAAATATTCATTCTGTGGCATGTGCATGAACATAAATATGTGGGTTTCTATATTACATACATAGAAACATAATGCATGGATAGTCTTTAAACAGATATGTGATTAATGAGGTTAATGAGGTCAGCAGAGCAGTACTGTTACCCAAGTTTATATGAGGCATGGGAAAACATGTGAAAATGAACTTTATGCATTTCAAATGGGTTTATTCACACTGAAGTAAAAAAAAAAAAAAAAGAAAGGCTCAAATAAACAAATACTGTACAGAAGGAAAGAAAATCCGTGTGCTGTTGACATGAATCTGCCTCCTCATCCATGGACAACAAAAGAACAAAACAAAGAAACTATGCTTTAATTTGACATGTTCTCCCCACTGTGGACAATATCCCTGTCTACTGGAACATGGTTAACTACTCGGTTCAGTTCTGCGTTTTATCAACCCACCGAAGAATGAGCGTTTCGGAGACAACATGGAAACATTATTGTTAGCTTGTTGTAGCATACTAGTAGTTAAATTTTTTTAATGTCTATTGTTTGTAGCTCACTTTAATCTCTTAAGTTGACTTTTTGTGAGCCATTGCTTGAGAAAGAAAACTTACCAGTATCATTTGCTGCTGTTTGGACAACAGATTCATTGGCTACGTTTACATGATGTTTTTTAAATTCCGAATTATTTTTTCGGAATAAAATGATTCGGAATTAAAGCAATTTCCTTCATGTTTATATGGAGATTCTTCAGTTAATTCCACTTTAAGAGCTGGGGGTAAAGTGCGTTCTGATTGGGCCAATGATTGGGCGGAATATGTGCTTCATCATGACGGGACGAGACAAGGAGCATGCGCAGAATGACCGGACTAACATTAAAGGGGAATTAACCGTTTACATGTCCAAGGAATGACTTAATTCAGAATTAAATTAACCAGTGACTATATTCAGAATTAAGTTTAATGCGGAACACTCATTTTCAACTGGAATTAGGTGTTTACATGGTCGTCTTAAAGTGAAATTAACCTTTATTCAGAATTAAACAAGAATAAAAACTCTCATGTAAACAGGCCCATTGACAATCGAAAGCCGCCAGTCTATGTCTGCTGTAGCCCAGCTCAGTGCAGCAGTAGTTGGATTCACCGGCCTGTCCCCTAAAACCCAGTCCATCAGGTCCAAATATGGGATTCTTTTCGGCTCTCTGCTGTGTCCAAGCTGTGTTTTCTGGTCCCTGTAATCCATCTTTAACTTTTTCTTTTCTTTCTTATCAGTTGTGGTTTGCCAAACTTTGGGTGAGCTTTAGGCACATGGAGAGGCATTTTGACTCGCACCCTGTCCCCCTCTGAAAAAGGAGGAGTGCATGCACCACGTTTCCTATCAGCATACTCTTTCATCTTGTGTTGCTGGTGCGCCACCTTCTCTCTCACGCGTGCACTCAAGACAGGTTCGACAGGTGAAGGCGGCAGGACAGACAGTTTTGCACGCATCCGTCGACCGTGCAGTAGCTGGAAAGGAGAAGCACCAGTGGTTGCATGTGGTGTGGCACGGTAAGACATCAGGAAAGCAGTGATGGCAGGTTTCCACGGTTCATCCTATAAGATTGCCATTTGCACATTCTGTTTCAAAACTGTTAAAACATTTGATAGCCTCATTCGCTGCAGGATAGTAAACTGAGGACCTGTAGTGAGCAATGTCCTGTTCAGTTAAGAAGGCACCAAAGTCCGCAGACACAAACTGGGGCCCATTATCTGTTATTATGCCCTCAGGATTGCCATATCTACTGAAAACAGAGGTAAGGAAAGTTGTAACAGCCTTGGTAGTAACATTTGCAGTGAAACCAACCTCTGGCCACTTACTATAGCAATCGACCAGAGTGATGGCGTAGCGGCAGTTCTGTGTCGCTGTCTCGAAAGGACCAATGATATCAATCGCTAGCTTTTGCCATGGTCTGTCAGGGAGTGGCACAGGTTGGAGAGGCGCAGGGCGTGGGGTGGCAGTCTTATCGTTAAGACTGGCAGGGTTGGCATGACTTGATAGTTGTAGTGACCAGGTCATCCATTTTAGGCCACCAGTAGTACTCTCTCAGGCGTTGTTTCGTGCGCACCACATCCTGGTGTGTTTCATGTGCCAGTGCCACCAGTGTATCTCGCAGTGAGTTGAGCACAATCAGATGTGTTCCCCGGAGCACCAGTGAGTCTTTCACTGACAGTTCATGACGCACAATGAATTAGGGCGCAAGGGTTGGACTCACAACTTTCACTTTTTCAGGCCAACCCTGTGCTATCTGTTCTCGGAGTGCAGACATCTCCTGACAGGACGCAGCAGCAGTCTGGAAATCAGAGATGGGCAGAGCAGTAAGGGAAGCAGAGACATATGCAACTACCTCTGGCTCAGCATCCAGGGCAGGATCAGCAGGTGTAGGCACAGGAAGACGGGAGAGACAGTCTGCATTTGCGTTGTCAGATCCAGGGCGGTAGGCCACATCGTAGTCAATGGCCAAGAGCTGGGCAGACCAGCGTGCGACCCTCATTCCAGCATGACCCATGCTCTTTGTACTCAGCACGGTTGTCAGGGCCTGATGATCAGTACATAAAGAAAATCTGCGGCCCCACAGGTAAGTACGCCACTTCTCGACTGCCCACACATATCCCAGTGCTTCCTTTTCTACAGTGGAATATTTGCATTCCACTGCAGTAAGAGTTCGTGAGGCAAACGCCACCGTACATTCTGTGCCATCAGGGTGAATCTGGGTGAGTACGGTTCCAAGTCCGTAATCTGAGGTTGTCAGTAGACACCACTGTTGGCAGGGACGGGTTGAAGAGAGCAAGGGCTGTGCTGCTCACCAGGAGTGACTTCACTTTCTTAAAGCTTTGCTGTGCCTCGGCAGTCCACAGGAAATCACCCTCCTTTCTGATGAATGCTCGCATTGGCTCAGATTCTGTTGCATAATTCCGGAGGAATTTAGAGTACTATGACACCAAGCCCAGAAACGAACGCAGAGTGATGGCGTCTCTAGGAGCTGGGGCACTCAGAACAGCTGTAATGTGTTTCTTATCAGGCAGGATGCCCTCAGCTGAAACCACACGGCCCAGAAAGTGTAGTTTTGACTGATTGTAGCAGCACTTCTCTTCATTCAGTAGCAGACCTGCATTTTTCAGGCGCTGGCGGACTGTCTCCAGACGAGCATCATGTTCAGCACTCGTTCTCGTATACACAATGATGTCATCAAAGTAGTGTTGGACCCCTGGTACGCCCTCCAGGATGGTAGCCAGCATCTTTTGGAATGCAGATAGTGCAGAGAAAAGGCCATATGGTACACGACAATGGTAGAACAGACCCTCGTGTGTAATGAACGCAGTCAAGTCCCGGCTTTCCTCATGTAGGGGCAGCTGATGGTATGCACTTGCCAGATCGATTGTTGAGAAGATTGAAGCTCCCCGTAGAGTGGATAACAGTTCATCAATGTGCGGAAGTGGGTAGCAGTCTGCAATGGCCGCCTTGTTTGGTTCTCTGAGATGCACGCACATACAAATCCCTCCGTTTCTCTTCCACGTGACTACTGTTGGAGACACCCACCCAGAAGCGTCACACTTCTCGATCATACCAGCAGCAAGGAGCCTGTTTATCTCCTCTGTGACCACACCTCTCACAGACAGGGGCAGCGTAGTTTCTGTCGGACTGGGGTGACAGAGGTAGAGACCTAGACCCTGTGTACGAACTTCTTAGCACATCCAATGAGAGGCAGAGGGGTGGACAGCAGCATTACAGGAGCAGCTTATGCAGGAGCAGGGAGAGCAGGTGTAACAGCATCACCTACTATATGCAGATTCAGAGCCTTCATCAGGTCCATCCCCGGCAGTGGGGTGCCATGCTCCACGGCGAAGAAGACTGCAGTGGTGGTAATGTCATCTCTGGACAGAGTTGCTGAAAGGCAGCCCAGCACAGGTATCTGTGTCTTGGAGTATGTGACCAACTGGACTCTGGGCTGTGATGCAGTGAAATGCTCTTTAAACACACAGCTGGGCAGTATGGACACAGAGGACCCTGTGTCGACCACCAGGTCAATGGCATGATCTGGAGAGTCTGAGGTCTGGATTTTGACATTGCACGTTGTTTTATCAGTTGTAGTGGACCCTTGAACATGCAACACAGTCATTTCAGGGACCTCCACCTCTTCTACAGATTGGGTGGGAGTAGAACGACATACTTTGGCGAAATGTCCTTTTTTATTACATCTCTTACACATTGCTTTTGCTGCAGGGCATGAGGGTGCATTTTCCAGATGAGTGTCAGCACCACACCTGAAACACGTGCGAGGGCTCTTTGCTTGTGCAGATTGTGTAGACGTTTTACTCTTGGGCTGTCTCTTATCCCGTGTCTTTTGCAGTGCTTGTACAGGTACGGTACGATTGACTCCTCCGATGCATTTAGCTTGTTCAACTGCAGACTCCATTTGTGTATTTAGAGTGATGGCCTTCTTGAGGGTTAAGCCAGGTTCTAATAGTAACCTTTCTCTGATGCGGCCATTGTACTCAATTAACTGGTCACGCAGCATTTCATCATTTTTATCACCAAACTCACATGTTGATGCAAGTTCCCGCAGTGCAGCTACGCACTGGCTAACAGTCTCTTGTGTACCTTGTGCACATTTTCTGAACGTGTGGCGTTCAACTACCACATTGACGGCAGGAGTGAAGTGAGTTTTTAAGGCAGCAACAGAAAAGTCGTAAGTATCACCTGTATCCGTTATCGAATAGAAAATCCTTTGACCCTCCGTTCCAAGGCAATGAAGAAGTGCAGCTCTCTTTTTGCATTCAGCCATGCGTTCCCCGTAGCATTAATGACCAAGAGATAGTTCTCAAACATCCATATCCATGTTTTGAATGGGATTGTAGGCGTCCCCGGGCATGGCAAAAACTGCGTTGGACTGGACACATTTACAGCAGCCATGTCTCCATCAAACACAAAAACTAAGCTATACTGTACTTGTAAGCTAGTAGTAGCAAGTGGGTATAACTTGTCGCCAATTTGTTATGTTAGCCGGTGGGTAAAAATACACGGAGAGTTGGATCACATTTACCGTTCTTTACTTCCTTCTTTGCACACGGACATCATCACATCACATCACATCACATCCAATATCCGCAGTCAACAATGCATAACCAACTTCAGATACAACCCTGGGGTGCCATCTACTGGGCAAAGCAGGAACAGCAGAACACTGTTTTAAGTTATGTAGAACATAACAGTATGGTCCTGGAAAATCTCCATTTTGAGGGCTACACAACCCTCCGCCTAAGCCCTTCCCCTCCGTCTGATCATGAATTGGGACAACACTACCCCTTCACGTGTACGCACAAAACGGAGGGGAAGGGAGAAGGGGGAGTGCCAACGGGATTCAGCCTTGGACTTCGGATGAAGCCCACAGTGCTAGAAAGCACTGGGTCTCCTCCTCTGTGCACTGTTGTTTGTTTTTGGCATCTGTAACTCTTTCTCTTAAAACTAAATCAAACTAAAAACCTGCTGGTTGTAGTTTTAAAAATGCCGGTTCATAGCCTCTGCTGTTCCCCTTTGGGTCTGTAATCCCCGCCCATTTAGTCTGGCCCCAGTTTAGCACAGCACAAAGTTGTGCTTGCCTGAATACTGTTTGGAACCACTTTGGGACCACTTTGGCTGGTGCTTAGGTGGTGGAAAAACACAGAACTGGTACTAACAGCTTCAAAACAAGCTCTGGAACTAGTTTCGTGAAAAAGTGGTACTAGTGAACACATGGCGCCAAATTGCCTCTATTTTCCATCTCAAAAATCTTACTTTCATATTTACTTGACGAACAAAAAGACAAATATTAGGCAATGGAATTTAATATTCCAATTTTCATTATGTAAATATGTAAACATGATATTATGTTTTGAAATAGGAAAATGTTGTCTAATTAAGCATTTTATGGACCATTGGTCATGTGAATTTCCTGCACCTATCATAGACATATTGGTATCCAAAAATTTACCCAGCTCAAAGGTCAAATGTTGAATGTCAATATAACGTCCAAGAGGGGTCATGGTTGGACATCCAAATAGTGAACCTAAGTTGGACATCAAATGGATGTCAAGAATTGGTCATGGACTGACCAACCCAATATAGACATGATCTGCACGTCTATCCAACGTCCAATGTTTAGTGGGATGGTCTGTCAACACATTACTGTACAAACAGTAAGAGCGTAAATGTGAATCTTGTCAAGTCTCTTGCCGTCCATCTCCACATACACTAAGGTATAACTTACAATTTACAATAACTGTCATCACAACTTTAGCCATTGTTTAAATCTGAACATCCCTCCAGAGTACAGTTATATTGACAACATGAGTACGCAATTTGACTGTCTTATGGGTACACAATGACACAAGGACTTGTCATTCTGATTGGCAATGACATGTTCATTGACACAGATATTTACTTTTAAGAGATGAAGTAAGGATTTGGAGTGAGAGCCTGACTTTTGCAGGTTATCCATGGTTTTTAGCTATTTGTACAAATTTTTTTGAGAAATGCACTTACTGTTTTGCAAATTGCAAGGATGATTCGAGAATTGTACCAAAGCGACTGTGAAAACCTGTAAGACGACTAAGTATTAAAGATTTATTATCACCAGTGGATAGAGTAGGACTAACTGAACCTATTCTATCTGGTGTTTGTCCTTGAAATTACACTGGTCCAAAGAGAAGGCCATGCTTCATTCGGTCTTTTTCAGGGTTATATTTTGTCTCTCTCTCTATTTCTGTTGAAAAGTCCCTGTGGAAAACACTAAAGGCCAAGAGAAGGAAGGCAGAATGTAAAATAGAAATAAACTAAAAGTTCAAAATTAAGGATGACCCCATGTTTGCATAGTATATTGTAATTTTTATGCATAACAATTTTGCCATTTTATGTTACATTATAACTTTCGTGATTTACTCATGTACAATATTTATGATTTTGTGGCAATGAATAAATAAATAGTGCAGTGGTTAGTACTGTTGCCTCATAGCACTTTAACAGGTTAACTGGTTAATCTAAATCACCTGTAGGCGTGACTGGTTGTTCATCTGTATATGTCAGTCCTGCAGTGAACTGGAGACATGTCCAGGGTGAACCTCACTCATTTGTACCTGGAATAGGCTCCAGCGACCCCACAACCCACTTGGGAATTAAGTGGTTCCGAAAACAAATGAATGAAAGATGAACATCATATTAAAAACTTCTCGTTCTGCTAGTTGCAATGCCAACTGTACTGTTAGCATCATGCTTATTATATGAATGAGAGAACATTATTGATCTCTTCAACTGAAGCAGAATACCAAAAATGTATCATCATTTAAAATCTCATCATGTCTTTTCTAATGTAAAATATTCCGTCTTCAAGGTAAAAAGAGTAATATTCACCTGAGATGTTTTCAGAGAGAAATAAAGTTACTATGCACACATTTGTGCTGTTGCCCAGATTTTTTCCTAAATTTAATTCCTTTATGGACATGTGTTCAGCTTTAATCTTTTCCTGTCTATCTTATTTAACTCTATACATGTGTCTGCTCATGCGTTATCTCAGATCTTCACACAACCCCATCCTCACTTCTCTCTGTCTCTCTGTCTCTCCAGACACTGACACCAAATCCCACAACAGACGCCCTGCTGATCGATACCATGACATCATCAGGGATGGACATTATCAGTGGGCTGTGGGCGAGGTGCTGAACTGAAAAACACAAACAGGCAACCACACACACTGATACACACACATGGACCTGAGGGACTGAGCCGAGCCGAAGCTTCCTCACATCCGAGCATGACCACATAGCCTATAACCCCTGCCTGTCTGCCTGCCAACGCTGCCGCTGGTGCTGTAGTAAATCTGACTGATGACAGGCCCAGGACCTCTATCACACACATGTAAACACACCGAGCTAACAGACAATGAGGACATTCCCCTTGAGTGAGCTGTTGATAGGAGGCCAGAATGATGGGTGCAAGTACAGTCAAGACAAAGCGTTGCAAACTGAGACTGCAGCCAGCTGTCATACTTGCACTATTTCACCCTAATTCACCAGGATTACTGGAAAACAAGTGCATCTGATGGGTGTGATCAGGCATTTTAAGAGGATATTGCTAGAGTATGAGTACCACTAAAACCCTCAAATTCAGTCTGGGTAAAATCTAAACCCTTTTTTTCCTCATTCTGGTTGTGACAGTGTGATTGACTGATGCACAGTATTCCATGATCATATGTTGGGTGTTCCATGATTTTATCTGTTATTTCAGAAGTTCACATTTTGTATTTTTTGTGTGTTGTTGTCTTATGTCCTTTAATCTGTAAAGCACTTTGTGAGTTTTTCTCTGTGATAAGTGCTATATAAATACATTTTACTTACTTACAGACCTGCTTTTACTGCTCAGCTAGGCCAGGAAATAGACTTACCCCAGCATGTTCACATAATGCCTTGTAATTGTTATGTATAACAATTTTACTATTGTATGTCACATTATGACTTACATTATTTTCTCAGAGAAAATAGTTCTGATTTTGTGGCAATGAATAAATAAATAAATAGTGCAATGGTCAACATTGTTGCCTCATAGTGCAAAGGTGTGGAGTTTGCATGTTCTCCCCATTTCTGCATCAGTTCTCCACAGGTACACCACTGTCCAAAGACGTGCACCTTAACAGGGTAACTGGTTAATCTCAAGCCACTTTTATACAAAGAGCCCGGGAAAAAAGGTGAGATGATGATCCCACCATTTTTCCACTATTGACTAATTTACACAGCCAAGCCAAAGGAGTAACAGAGGTGAGACAGGCTCAACTTTTACACAGTGGACCTGTATTTTTTTTTTTTTTTTTAACCTGTCTTGTCCAGCATCCCAACAGCAGAATGGTAGTCTGGCTGCCTTTGGTGCTGAGCAATTTTGCTTTG
>JAPTYQ010000029.1:5634867-5645222 GCA_029814465.1 Ostorhinchus cyanosoma
GCCCGAGGCCAGCGGGCCAGCCCCCCCCCCACCAGACCCCCCCGCCCCGGGCGGTGTCCAGGAAACAGGGGTGTAGGAGGACCCCCGCTCCCTCGCCTCCCCCCCGTAACAGTGTTGTGAGGTGTGAGGTGTGTATGAGTGCAAGCAGATAAAATTGGACCTGTATTTTGGAATCAAAGGGATGGTGACGCAGCAGTGTGACACATCACCCCGAGCATAGTGGTGTTGCTAACCTCTCCAGAGTCTTTCACCGTTCCACAAATGTTAGCATAGCAAGAGTCCTCCGCCTGAAGTGACAACAACTCCTCAGTTCGACATCTTTCTGGTTGCATTGATATGTTTGTTTACTGCACACGGCCCGCACTTATTTTTAAATACCCCAATCAATACTTCATCAAAACGTCACACCTTGGTTTGCGGAACAAGAGGCATTACGAAAGTATGATTTCACCTTTACCACGGCTCTGTTACTACCTCCAGAGTCATTACAGAGGCTTAGGGTCAAAGGTGAGACCAAATGATCCACCATTTCATTTACACAGACCTGCTTATACAGTATGGCCCATCTAGTCCAGGAAATAAACTTGTCCCAACATGTTTGCATAGTATATTGTAATTTTTGTGTATATTACCATTTTATGTCACATTATAACTTACATACTTCCACTATTTCACCCTAATTCACCGGGATTGTTGGAATACAAGCGCATCTGATGGGTGTGATCAAATATTTTAAAAGGACAGCTCTGGAGCATGAGCACCACTAAAACCCTTCAAATTCACTCTGGGTGGCATCTAAAGCTTTTTTCCTCATTTCAGTCCTGACATTGTGATTGACTGACACACAGACCTACTTATACTGCCCGACTAGACCTGGACAATAGACAAACACGCAGTTTTATATCTGTGATACTCAGCTGAAGCTGTCACCAGCTTAACAACCGGCTGGAAGGTGAAGGGTCTGAAGTAGGACAGCTAGGATCAAAGACCACAGGAGGTGTCAATATCCAAAAAACTGAAACACCTCCCAGTCTGCTTAAGACAGCTCCAAATGGGAAAATCACTCAATGTTTATGATTGTAGGGCTCGGCAGTGTGTTTTAGCCTTTACACAGAAAGGCACCAGAGGAGGGTGGGGAAGAGATGGCAGACATAACTTGTCATTTCTTTTATGGAATAGAAGCATCTGTAAGATAAATATTGGTACATTTGTTTGTTGCCTTATGACTCTTCTGATATACTCAGTTTTGTAGAAGCTTGATTAACAGTCTCAAATGCAAAATCAGTGAAAATACCTCTCCTTCTCTTAGTTCTCTTCTTTTACTTCCAATGCTGAATCAGAAACTATCCAAGAGAGCTGGAGATGTCATTTGAGTATCTTAGACTGAAACATAGTCACATATACTTCGATAATTTAATCATAAAAACTCTCAGTTGTGAAAAAATGCTTGATTTTCATTCCCAAAGCCATTTCAGTAAAGAAGCAGTACAAAGTACCTCAGCTCGTTTTAAAATTATTTTCAAATATGTTTCTGTCAACCAGGAAAATGTATTCATTAAATGTCCGCACCCTGTCTATTTCTCAAATCACATTTTCAGTTGTCTGAGAGGGAGATGCCATTCGGATGCAATGGGCAATTCAGACAGTTATGTGGAGATTGGTTGTTTTGATTTTGATTGGATAAGTCTTCTTGAATCATACAGTCGTTGGTCATGTTTGTTGATATTGTTTGGCTATGTCAGTACCCAAGTGAGCAGACTGGACACCAACTGTCACTGTTTGTGGTGAAAATATTTACTGACCACATGGTCATAAATCGCAGCTATGGACCATAATGCAGATTGGCATAATTAAAATGCATTTCTGCACCTTGACAATGGAACAACTTGTTCATTTTTATACCAGAATAACACTTTTACTGTAAATTATTTCTCACCCCAAACACTTCTTATAGGGTGGTTTATGCCATATTTAAATTAGATACAGGGTATTGTGATTTGATGTTGCCTCTCACTGCACTGCAAAAAGTCAAGACAAGCTGAAGCTAGATAACAAAAACTTTATTTACACAGCACCTTTCACTATTCTAAAGTGCTTCAAGGACAAGAACAAATACGAGAATGCCGGCGAATAGAACAGCTATAACAAGTATGAACCATTGATTAAAGATGAATATCAAATAAGAGCTATAATAATTAACAGACAAAAATATTCAAGAAAAATCATCCGAGGCCAAATAGTGTGATCAGTTCTTGAAAAATATTTAAAATTTATACTCATTCTTCCTCAGGTAGGTCATTCCAAAGAATTACAGCCCTGTATGTTTGTCTATATGTCTGTAAGCCCGATCATATACAAATATTGTGTTAAAATAAGATCATCTTTGACATCAAAGGTACATTTGTGTTGTATTATGAGAGTAAGGAGAGATGCTTATGCTTATGTTAAAGACATCACCCTCTAGGACTTCAAATATGATGACGGATGGATGGAGAACGGGCTTTTAACAGGATTTTATTGTGATTCCAATACTGTTGTGTCTGTTCACGTCTGTTCACACCTCTAATATGTCATTTTCACAAAGTACCTCTCTACCATTCTCCATCCTTCCCAAAAATGATAGCGATCCTTATTTTAGAATTTTTAAAGAATTCTTCACAGGTGTTAAATGGGACATGTTTGGATATTTTGTCACTCTGAACCACTTACATTTTTGCCATTTTCTTAGAAATTAATGCAGTTATTGCTACTGCTGCATTACAAAATCTATTTAATATAGTTATTCACATATTGACCCAGAAGACGAACAGAACTGAGAGCATGTTTTCATACTTAAATCCATCATTATTGATTGGTATTCCTAACAACACATTCTTA
This sequence comes from Ostorhinchus cyanosoma, assembly GCA_029814465.1. Classification (NCBI taxonomy): domain Eukaryota; kingdom Metazoa; phylum Chordata; class Actinopteri; order Kurtiformes; family Apogonidae; genus Ostorhinchus; species Ostorhinchus cyanosoma. The sequence goes on from JAPTYQ010000029.1 coordinate 5,637,745, forward strand.
TATAAAATATAATCTAAAGGGTGAGGGTTTGCAATCCCTTATAGTGTGTTTGTTATTAATTGTTCTTGCTTACATGAAAGATAACTTGTAGTCTGTCTCGTAGATCCATGATAACCACACAATGATTCCTATGTAGAAGTTTAACCCATATAGACCCACTGCTGCTTTTGTAGCAGTTAGCCTTTTTTAAGTGATTTATTCCCTTTTGTTTTTTGTTTTTTTTACAGTATTATCCTCCATATTTTGTATTTTTCACTGTAAATCATGTATTTTCCAATATTTAATTTCCTATGTTTGACTTAGATATTCATGAAAGCTCAGAGTAAATTCAATGTTATTATATCAAAACAGACAAAACGGAAGAAAAAGTGACTCTTTCAGGAAATGGACATAAACCAAGTGTCTCCATCCACAGTCATTGACAAAATTGTCAATCGATGTTGTTGAAGATGATGGTGTTTCCACCATAACTATGAACATCCAACTTGGTCATATCTGTTAACCATGAAAAGACGAAAATGCATTTTACACCAATTATATACAATGAATTGATAGGAATAATGGATCGACAGGTAATAAATATTTTACATCAGTGGATACTGTTGGTTGCCCATGGATGTTTGGATCTTTATGGGATGAGGTAGGCTCTCTGTGAAAATCTTGACACTCGCTCAACTACATTCTTGTAGAAAATTTTTATTCTACCTACTCGGTCCACTCATTGCTGCTGTGACACTGAGGCTGAACTCACAATATGTTTATGGTGCGTCACTATGATAGCTGGCCACACCAAACTGATACTATACCACAGGCGGAAATACAACGTGCTGGTACCAAAATGGACCCAAGTCAAGTAAAGCCAATTAGTCCATCTATTAGTCAGTCAGTGTGTGATTCCAATACAAACGTACAGATCACACATGGAGCACACTTCAACAACACACTATATAATCAGAGTTTTCACCATGTAAAATCTGTGACATTGCTAATATGAAAGCGATGTAAGTGTGGCATTGCTTTAGAATGTGTGATATGTCTCAGAGCCTCTGGTCATGGTGACTGTATCTCTTGATGTAGCAGGGTGCCATTTCAGCATGTCACCCACAGCCTGCTGCCGGACCAGATGAGGCCAGGCAGCGGAAACGAGAGGGAACGCAACGGGGTGCATCACACCTCTCCCTCAGCTCGGCTCCATGGACTCCCCATGCGTCCTTAAATGTATAGTAGTGAGTAATGTATGTGCCTTTCAATTTAATCTCCCCTGTCACTTGAGCCCAGGGCGAACTTTGAGGAAAGGGAAGATTTCTATTCTCAATTCATCTCCTGTATGAAGGCTCCTTTTCTACTTTCCTGTCCTTTCCCTTCCTCCTGCCATCCCTTGTTCTTGCTGCCTGGAGAGAAAGGTACCGCAACCCTTTCCTCATTCCCCCTCTTTTCGTCAAACATTGCACATTCAGAGTATGTGGTGCAACAGAGTGAAGTGGGCCCATTGAGCTGAGATGCTCCTCCCTACATGAATGTACGCATTTGGAGTGAATTGAGCTTGACTTTGAGTCCCCACAAAGCCACCCACCCCTTCACCACCAATGCTACCACCACCACCTCACCCACCCTCCCCTTCCAGAGCAGGTGGCGCCACTGGCAGCAGGGCAGAGAGAGGGCTTTGATTCCTAAGCCAGTGGGCTCAGTGCATATTCAAACTAGGGCCTTTTGTTTGTGTTGCTGTGAGGCCCAAGTCAGAGTTGCATGCAGAGAATACAAATCAGACCTTTGACAGGAGCAGTTAACCTGCCGCTAAATATAGCTGCCCTGGGTCTGAAAGAGATGGAGGGAGCACAGGCAGAGGGAGAGAGATGGAGGAAGCACATAGGGCAAGAGCGATATAGAGAGTGAACAAAGGGAGAGATGAGGTAGAGCAAAGAGGAGTGAGCATGGAGCACATAGACAAGAGAAATTAGACTCTGGGTTTCTTTCTTCATCAGAATATGGTGGCTGAAAAGTCTAAACGGAAATGACTGGCGAGCCACACATTGATGAATGCAAAGACAGAATGATGTGTTGGGTGGGATAAAAAAAAACATGGAGTCTGAGAGAGGGGCGCATAGTGGAGAAAGTGGCAAATGAAAGATAGGGAGAGTCTGTTTAATAAAGCAGCAATCTTCAGGGAGTGCGGGTGAGGGAGAGAGAGAAGGAGAGGGAATGAGAAATGTGCTCATACCACAGGGATCTGAGCAGACTGCAAAAAAGGGGAGAGACAGAGAAAGACAGAGATTTTGAGAAGCCTAAAACCGCCAAAGAAACAGGACAAGAAGTAAGACTGTCCTGTCTGAGCTGTAGCTCCCAAAAAACCCCACTTCAACAGGGTCGTCTATGTGCATCAAGTGACAAAAATTACCTCAGTGCTGGGATGCATGGCTATATGAGTGATCGCATGTGCGTCAGCTTCCTAGAGGAGCCACATGGAAGCCGTTCTTCCAAAGTTTCTCATGTGGGCTAACGAATCGAACCTGTCTCATTGACTGATTGACAGGCAGCACACAGCAGTATTATGTAATAGTCCACTACAGCTATATCAACTGCAGAGTGATAGATGGTCAGATGCAGTGTGTGCATGCTCACTTTTTGCCTGGTCTTTCTAAGATATAAAATAAACGTACCTTCAGCGTCAAGACAAGTAAAAGCCTGTATCCTGGTACTGTTTGACAAATAATAAAACCATGATGAATAGTGGTGCAGTCCCACAATATGCCCACCTCGTCATGTTATACTGAGCTATTATGCAACGATGGAGCAACACCAGTTCCATATCCACCACCATCACTAGTACATCTACTACTACTACTACTACTACTACTACTACTACTACTACTTATTTATTTTCTGTATAATCAGTTTATGCAAATTTTATTTTATTTCCTGTATTTTTATAATTTTATAACTTTGTGCAATCAAATTTTTATGTATTTCTTATTTCACCCCTGTCTTAAAATCGATTTTAATTCTTAATCAATGTGAAGCACTTTGGCCTACAATTTTTGTATAAAAGGTGCTATATAAATAAAGTTTATTATTATTATTGTTTATTATTACTACTACTATGACTACTTCTACTTCTGCTACCTCTGCTTCTACTACCCAGCTGAGCTGTGTAATCCCTCTTGGATAAAGCGAGGTTTGGGGAGATTTGGGAAGCAGAGATCCTGCTGAAGCTGCCAGTCCTCTGCTGTGGAAATTCGACGCCTGGAAATCCCATGGGATTGGATTAGGATGGATATAGAGCCAGTTACTGAGAAGTTGCTATCAGGGAGCTGCAATGCTCTCAGTGGGCCACAGTACATATACACACATGTAAACACATATTGTACTCTTGAATGGGCAGGCTGCGAGACTTCCTTTGCTTGTGTATCAAGCAGTAATGCACTTATGTCTGTCCATCAGTTCCTATTATGTGGCGCTGCTAGGATGGCTTTAAAGCAAAAAATAAAGTCTAAATGGGACAAATTTTATGCACAATTATGATTTTATAGCAAGGGAGGTGGGACCCAGTATTAATAACAGAAAATGTCGATCATTCTGCCCAGAATTTAAATGTGGGACCATCTGTAATTTGGAAAAGTTAATTAGCCCAATGCGCAACGCGGTCATGTTCAGGGCAAACGGCTCCAAAGTGGAGCTCTCCAGGCAGCCTGCCACAGCCTAATGAGTGTCTCCTGGTGTGCAGGTTTATCATCTGAACACTTCGGTGAAGGTTACATTTGAATAATTTCCAAGCCTTTTAGTTAGGCACTATTGTTTAATGTTCTTATTAGAGGAATTAAGTCAGTAGATGGGTTTCCATCAAAATGGATTGTAAATTTCAACCAAAATGTCAGATAGTCAGCAAAATAAATTGTGAATTCACACTTTATGTCCCCTACTATTACATTTTCATATAATAATAGTTGATTTTTTTATCATCATCAAGTTTCAGGACCAGATATTTAATGCAATACAATATATATAATATATATAATACAATATCTAAATACAATAGCTACATCAGCTGCTTATTTCCTAGAAAAGAGTAAGAGATATTGGACCAAAACCTGAAGCTGGCTGACAGATTTTATTCCTCAAACGGAAGCAATGTTCAATGAATTAAAAGAAGATACAAACAGCAGGGATTGAAACAAAAACAATACACCATAGTGTATGAACAGCTCAAGAACAAATGTTAAACAAAGACTGACAAAACCTGAAAGAGTTTGCAACAAATTTTGTTGTCTAGACCAGCAGTGTGGATCAGTCCAGGGTCAGCGCTTCAATCACAGTTCTTCATCCAGATCGTCATCAAAGTCTTACACCACAGGGATGGTGTAATGGCACTGCAAACTTGGTAGTGGATGGAAATGCATGAAAACGTTCTTCAACAATTTAAAAAAAAATCTGATGAACATACATTTGTATAGAAACCTGCCTAATGATGTACTTTTACACCTCAGCCTTTTCACAGTATTTCAGGTTTTCTTGATTTTCAGTATTTCGATTGGATTCTTTGATGTACCAACTAAAATACAACTAAAAACAACTAGATGGAAAGCACAGAGAGAAAACTGGTTAGTCAAGTGCACAAAGCATGCAGCCAAGCTGTGCTGCCGCTGAAAGGGACCATTATGGCCAGTTAATCATTAGATGACCACCAGTGAATTGGTCCAAATTCTTCTTCTTATTATCATTATTATTATTATTGTGAACACGAGTCTGAACTGTTAGTATATCTCGATGAGAGTAGCTCGGTGAGATGGAGTACGTGGAGGCTGGATGTGATCCTCCTCTGTGAATCCTGAATTGTTGAGTCGCCTCCGCCGCGCCCCTTTGACCACGCTTGATTCGCAACAATGGGAGGACAGAGGAGAGAGAGAGAGAGAGAGAGAGAGAGAGAGAGAGAGAGAGAGAGAGAGAGAGAGCAGGAGTACCACCAGATTCCAGGATCTAAAGGGAGGATAAAGGGTGTAGTATCACTGCCTCTCGGATCTTTTTTTGTTTGTTTTTTTGTTTTTACCTTCACGTCTTTTTTTCATAACAAGAGAGAGGCTATTCTTTTTGGAGGGGATGCAGGTAGGGAAAAAAAAGAAAGAGAAAAAGCAGAGTTAAGAGAGGGGGGCGTTTCCCCTCTGTGTGGTTCCACATTTTGCCAATACACTGCCGTCGACTTGAGTGCACGAGGAAGAGAGAAGCTGACAGACTTCCAACAATGGGGTGAGTAAGGCTTGTATTGGACTAAATTCTCCAGAGATGCTGCTGCCGCCGCTTCATTCTGCTGCTGCTGCTGCCGCTGCCATTCTCTTCTTCTAATCCGTTTGACTTCAGTGCTGTGTAATAGAATTAACGCACACAGCTGTAAGTCACGCAGAACTGTGTGGCCAATATGGCTACAGTGCTCTATGGAAAACTGTCAGTTTAGTCAAGTGGGCTTATCTAAATGTTTGACCACCATAGAGAATAGCCTTCCGTGGGGCTGCTGGGAGGGAAAAGCGCTCTCTGTGGTTTTCATAAAGCCAGCAGTGGTGTCATGGCATAACCTTGTCTCACCATGCGTTTCTTTTCGTCATTTCTCCATCGTGTCATTTATTTATTTTCCTCACGTAGTATTTTCAATTCTCCTAAAGAGTTGGATGTGACTTCGCGTGTTGCTTACATTTGCACTTCAGTGAAACACTGACTTCTCTCTGTTCGAGTTTAAAGCCTCTCCTGTGCTGCAGATATGCCACTTTACTATGCTTTCTAATAAAGCTTTAGCAAAGTAGAAAAGGGCTTGGTTTGATATGCTACAAACGATTCCCTAAAGCCAACAGAAAGAAACATTCACTTCCTCTTACTAGATACCCACAGCTCATCTTTGTGGCATTTCATACGATTATAGTGTATAAATGAATTTAAGCTTCTTTTTTTTTCTTCTGATGGTGCTAGACTAATAGAGCAAAAAAATGAGATAAGGTTGAGATATTTGTGGATGTCTGTCTATCCCAGGCTCTTGGGCCTTCATTTGATATTCTCTTTTATGTTTCACAGCAATTTCATGTAAGTTTTCTGAGTATTTATGTGGGCTAAACACTGCACTTTAACTCCACATTTGTAAAAGAGGAGCTGCTCTGACATAAGGGCTTGTATAATGTGATGTCCGCTTCAACTGATTGGTTTCAGCTCACTTCAATGAAATATTCAAGGTTTCTCCTATAGACACCCCTCCACCCTCCTCCTCCTCCTCCTCTTTCCCTCTAGTGAGTTGTGCAATTCAATAAACAGTGAATTATTATTTCAGTCTGTATCAAACAAACGTCGGACAAATTCTGCCCATAGCTTATAATCGATTGAATTTTCCAGCATTTGCAATTCAGTACAAAGCCTTTGGCAGCTTGAGTGTGTGTTTGTAGAACATGTGGCAGCATGATTGTGCATGTGTGCTCTTGTGTGCATGTGTGTTATAGAGAAAGAACATCAATTTGAAGGAGTGTGTGTCCATTTGTGTGTGTGTGTGTGTGCGCGTGCGTGCGTTTGTGAGCCTCCCTGCTTGCCTCGGTGAGTGCATGTGCTGAGCCCTCAGGCACGTTGGCAAGCATGAACTCCCTGAACTCAATCCTTGTCCATTAAATTCCTATTGATCAAGCAGCAGAGAGAGACATAAAGTTCCATCTCCTCGGTTTCATGTGGGCTCGGCTCAGAGCTCACAACATCTTTTAGGCTCTCTCTTCGCTCTATGAAGAAGAGAAAGGAGTAAAAAAAAATAGAGGAGAAGAAGAAGCAGACAAGAGGAGGAAATGGGGGGAAAGATTGGGTTGAGGCCTTGGGAATCCATTAAGAAAGATGGATGAAGATTGGAAACATAAATGAGCTAACAGCTGATTACTAAATTGTAGTTTGTGGTTGACAAAGATACAGTGTACAGTACACATGCATCCATGGCACATGCATGACATTGCACATTAATGTGTTTGTCAATGTTCTTGAAGGTTTTTAGGCATTTCCTTTATTGTACATACACAAGCATGTCCATTTGTTTGTGCATCTTGGCTTTTGCGCAGTGCATGTGTGTTTGTGTGTGTGTGTGTGTGTGTGTGTGTGTGTGTGTGTGTGTGTGTGAGTGAGTGTGTGTGTGTGCATGTGTGTGTGTGTGTGCGTGTGTGTGTTGATAGACGTGAGCAAAACGGGGGAGACTTCCATTTAGTAACGCAGCAAAGCGGCACATATCTCTCCACTGGGAGCTGTCCTTGGTTCTGATCCGTGGCCCTACTCCTCCTCTTACTCCCCACCACCCACAATACACACAATCACACACGTACACACTCCATCCTCCCCCCAATCCCTCTTTTCCTGCTCTCTTCCTCCTCCTCCCCTCCACCCTGTTGATTGACATCCACATGCTCTCCATTTGGCTTGCTAAAGGCTTTGCATTTCTCTGTGTGTGTGTACATGTGTGTGTGAATCAGTGTAACTTAGTG